>JANHFT010002120.1:230252-241846 GCA_032467955.1 Pseudoxenodon macrops
TGAGAGCACATGCACCAAAGACAAATTCCTTCTGTGTCCAATCACACTTGGCCAATAAAGAATTCTATTCTATTTCAAAGGACACTGTGAGAACTGAAATGTGGTCACGAAATTGCTTTTGAAACCAATTGTGAAAGAGGAGGCCATGTCAATGGTGGATCATAAAAGAACATTTTGCTAAGATTCTCATCACACTAAAGCAGGGGTGTCAAACTCGTGGGTCAGATGCATCACACGCTGGCCATGCCCAGCCCCATTTTAGCAAAAGGGGAAAAGTTGCAATACATCACGTGACGACATGACGACGTAAGTTTGACACCTCTGAACTAAAGCAAGGGTGGCTCCCAGAATTCTATGCTGGTTCAGGAATTCTGGGAGTTGAAGTCCACAGGTCACAAAGGGGCCATATTTGTCCACCTCTGTGCTAAAGAGACAATCTTGCCTGATCCTGCAGAAAACTGTCCATAAACGCTCTCATTTTCAGTAGGTTTGAAAAGGTTGTTTTTGTTGTCTTCTTGTGCCATTTGGAGTGTGCCAGGAGAAATCTAATTCATAATTTTGGCTACATTTTTTATTAGGTTTCACTATGAAAGTCAGAAAAAGTGCTACGAAAACGTCAGAAGAAAACTGCTGAATGTAGTGTATGTATGAGATGTACATAGCAATACAGTCTAATAAAACACAGCATATATCTTGTTAAGTAAACTAAGTTTGAAACTGAGATATATAGCAGAATGTTTTAAAGTTGCAGTCAGTTCAGAAACTTGGAGTCTATCCAGGGCAGCAAATAATTAATTTAAAAGCAGACCTGGCTTTCTTTTCCTAAGATTGAAACATCTGTGGTTCTTGATTCATTAGCAGTGAGAAACAAAAAATATTCACTTGTCTCTATTTCCCCCCCCAGCACTCATAACAGTACTTCCCATTTTGAAGAAAAGTTTGCTGTAATTTCTGAGTCTTAAAGAAAATGATAGAATTAAAATAGGCAAAAAGAGTTGTTTAAGTTTTCATACCATTTTTCCCCCCTCCTGACAAAGGGATACCCAGAATAGACCAGAACTTCACAGTAAACTTGGCAGAAAAATACCAAAGAACTATTTATAATACCTGCCAAGCAATATTACATACCAGCTGATTAAAAAGTATTCATAAGAATGATATATGTAAGACCAGCCCAGACTAGTTTATGGAAATAATCTAAAAAAAAACCTTCTCCAGTGATTTTTTTCTCTCCTTTGCTTTAAAATTAAAACACTGTCTTTCTTTCTGTTCTCATATCTCTCATGTCACTGAAAAAATCAACTGTGAAAATATTACTATTCCATTCTGTGCCCTTCTATAATGAGCTTCATAGGTATGTTCTTTAAGTAGATAATTTAAGTAGAAGAAAACCACGATAGAAAATATGCAGTGAGGTTATTCAAATGCTAAATATATTTCGAGGATAGAAAAGTGACACTTCTTCCCAAGAAAGTTGCTGCAAATTTCCAATCCCTCCTCAACCTTATCTTCTACTCAGGAAATAGGTTATATTTTTGGGGGGATTTCATAAAATGTGGACTGTTGGAATTTCCGTCACAATAATAACAACTCATAGGTCAAGTCAACATTTCCTTACCCATTAGCAATTTTGAGCTGAACAAATCTGGATGAGTTTTATATGACTGCAAAAAGTTAAGAGTTTTCTGTATGTCCTTGCAATCATTCAGATTTTGGTAGCACAGATCTTGTAAGTATAATATTAGACAAAAAGTCATATAGTTTGGGAGAACATTGGTTCTTCTGTTTGGTCAACAGAATAAGCTCATTTATTATGTATGTAAGTCCGTGATGGTGAACCTATGGCACATGTACCACATGTGGCACGCAGAGCCGTATCTGGCGTTGCCCTATGTCAGCTCCAGCGCACTTGTGCACGCTGGGCAGCTGATTTTCAGCCTTCCAGAGAGTGGGAGAGGTGGTTTTCACCCTCCTCAGGCTTCAGAAAGCCTTCCTGAAGTCTGGGGAGAGCAAAAAATGGCCCAATGGGCCAACTGGAAGTTCGGAGGCTTCAGTGAGGCCTGTGCGCATGCGCACAGGGGGGCAGCATGCACATGCACAAGGGGCAGCATGCGCAGGGGCAGGGCATTGCATTATGGATGTGAGCATGCGCGTGCACCACCCTTTTTGCACCCAAGCAGAAAAAGGTTAGCCATCACTGATGTAGGTCCTTTTCTAACCACTTGGTTTGGCTTGAGATATTTGACAACAAAACAAATATCCCTACTCAGCTGGAACATTAAACAATTTTAAAACCACAATCTTTAAAAGAGAAGTAATAAAACCATAATAAGAAAAAAGAAAATAGGAAGATCTTGGGTGGCTTCCTCAGTCTGGTTGTTCCCAATGTCCATCAATCTACATAGACTAGTGAATTATAGGCTATTCTCTAAAATGAACCCCCGGGGGGTTGCTGATTCTCGTAATCCTATAATAGGGTCACTGTGGAGCCTACTGAGAGTTACAATTCATAAAAATCAGCTCTAGAATCTTGAATATGGAATATGGGCAATTCTTTTACTTTTGTGAGATGAGGTGGCGCAGTGGTTAGAATGCAGTACTACAGGCTAATTCTGCCTACTGTCAACAGTTCAGCAATTCAAAATTCACTGGCTGAAGGTTGACTCAGCCTTCCTTCCTTCCGAGCTGGGTAAAATGAGGACCCAGTTGTTGGGGGCAATAGGCTGACTCTGTAAACCGCTTAGAGAGGGCTGTAAAGCACTGTGAAGCGGTATATAAGTCTAAATGCTATTGCTATTAGCTTCATTTGGGAATTTGTCTCATTTCCTTTGCAAGCGGTTCACACTGTTGCTATTAGGTAATTTGGTAGTAACATGGAATAACTGTATGTCAATTAAAAATATTACTTTCTGCCTGTCCTGCGTCCATTCCCTCCCTTCATTACCTAATTGTACTGGTACAGGCTTTGCCTTTCATTATCGTTAAACAATAGTCCAAATTATATACAGTATATTAATATAAAGACTACAGTTGATTTCTCTTCCGGTTCGGTGTTTTTTGTTTTGTTTTTTTAACCGACCAAAAGATCTGTATGTCTTGCTAGGTTGTAAAGGGAAGAAAAAAAATCATTGACTTAACAGCTGGAAATTATATTTCTAGAAATGGAGAATTTATAGTCATTCACTTGTTTGTACTTCCCAGCGGGCACAAAGAGAATCTTCGTCACAACATAACTCTACTCTGCATTTGTTAAAAATACAATGTGCATCTCCCGAGTCGTTTATTATTCCATCCAGCTGTGTAGGTTTGATGAAGAGATAGTTCCAAGGTCAGTCACAATTTTCTCCTTCCTCTTCCCCCCCCCATTCTTTCCGATCTCCGATTAGTGAAACTTAAAAATGTGCACTGAAGTGACATGCAGTATTTGGGATGGACCAAAGTATTGTCCGTATGAATGTTGGATTTCTTCCCTATAGTCAACAGAACTGTTTTATGGCTTTTCAATAAGGCTGAATTTCTCCTAGCTTTTAGCATCCCTTGATGAGGTATGGTTTTTGTTTGTTGATGTACCACCAACTGCCAACATCAACAAAATGGTGATAGGGAGTCCCAGTTAGTATTCAGTCATGAGCTATCTCAATGTCATCTCATGATTAATTGTGGTTTTCATGCTTAAGGTCACTTTCTGTTTCTTAAAATGTGATGATGTTAATGTTTCAAATGGCTTCAGCTTTTACAGTTTACTGCTGCTATCAATGTTTTAATGTTGTTTTATTTGTGCATCATTTCACTGGTGGCTTTCTAGATAATGCCAAAGGAACAGCAGCAACTAACATAAAAGGTAAAGGTTCCCCCCGCACATGCGTGCTAGTAGTTCCTGGCTCTAGGGGGCGGTGTTCATCTCTGTTTCTAAGCCGAAGAGCCCAGCGCTGTCCGAAGACGTTCTCCGTGGTCATGTGGCCAGCATGACTAAATGCCGAAGACGCACGGAGCGCTGTTACCTTCCCACCAAAGGTGGTCCCTATTTTTCTACTTGCATTTTTTATGTGCTTTCAAACGGCTAGGTTGGCAGAAGCTGGGACAAGTAACGGGAGCTCACTCCGTTATGCGGCACTAGGGATTCAAACCGCTGAACTGCCGACCTTCTGATCAACAAGCTCAGCGTCTTAGCCACTGAGCCACTGCATCCCGCAACTAATATAAACGGCGTTATTTCTCTCTCCCATCCCATGCCAAACTGAAACAACACAGTCCAAGATGAAGTCTCACTTGGGTAAGAGTTAAACCCAAGCTCTGAGCAAAGCTTATCACAAATCTCCAAGATTTCCTCCTCTTACATCAATGCTACATTTTCCTCTGTAGTCTGCATCAAATAATTTACACAAAAGCCACACATAACTGGCAGGCCATCCATATAGGACAAGCAGAAAGAACAAGCATTTCTCAGGTGGCTTAACCTTCCCAGCCCTTCTCTTTCTGTATAATTTTTGCCTTTGTTGCTATTATTCTTTTTTCTTGCGTTTCCTCCTTTATCTTGCATAGGCAAGGATAGACTAATCACCTACCTGTCAGGACTAGGAGGTGAGTTGTCAGAGACTGGTGGAAGTTAGGCCTAAGATACATGACATAAACCAGGGCTATCAAACTCCTGGTCCGCGGGTCAGATGCGTCACGCACCGCCCATGCCCACACCGTGTTCAGTGAAGGGGGAAAAAGTCCTGATTCATCACGTGATGTCACTGTGACAATGCGAGTTTGACACCCCTGATATATCAAGCTAGAGCAGGAGTGTCAAACTCAGGGCCCTTGGGCTGCACCTGGCATCTACTGGGTGCTTAGATCTGGCGTGTGGGGCTGCCCTGGAAACAGCGAAGGACTGGCCCATGGTGCCTCTGCCAGTGCAAACGGAGCTCCATTTTCGTCCGCGATGGCCTCCTGCAACCCTCTGCCAGCCCTCCCAAAGTCCATTTTCTCTGGCGGAGGGTTGCAGGAGGCCAATGCAGATGAAAATGAAACTCGGGAGCCCGTTTTCACTGGCAGAGTGCTCAGGCCATCACAGGCACCCCCGACACGAGTGATATTGAGCTGCCTCCCTCCCCCCCTGAGGTGGTATTCAGCCGATTTGGACCAGTTCGCCCAAACTGGTAGTGGAAATCATGGGTGGGCCTGCCCCAGCTCTATGCCATCCCATTTACGCATGTTTTTGAGGCTGGGCGAGGGGGAAGAAGGCACACGCGCCAGCAAAGCACATGCACGGAAGGCCGGGTGCATGCATGGACAAGGCGCGCACGCTCACATTTGCAAACTGGTAGGGAAAGCAAGTGAATACCACCCCTGCTCTCTCCCCAAGGTCAAACACAACCCTGATGCGGCCCTCAATGATATTGAGTTTGACACCCCTGAACTAGAATGTAAGAAGAGTTTTTTGCTCTATCAAAGCTCACCGAGAGCTGAAGTCCCTCTTATTCTCTTTCCTACCCAGAATAATTTAATAGTTAGCCTAATACATGGAACCAGTTCAGGCTCGGTAATTCTCAACATAGGGCAAGTGTGGACAGATCCCTACAGTTCCTGCCATCACTTTACTATGAGGTTAGTCTTCCCAAAGTTAATACTCTCCAGCGGAGTTGTTCTTCTGTGGTTAGAATTCACTTGGAAAACTTCAGACACAGGGCAGATTAAAAGAAGAATGATTACAAGCAGTCCTGGACTTACAACAGTTCACTTAGTGTCCATTCAAAGTTAAAACATCACTGAACAAAGTGAGTGCAACCTCCTCAGTCCAGTAGTCATAGGGGTCTGGCCTGGATAAGAGAAAGCTGGTGGAAAGTCTGCAGTGGACCATGGACAGGCAGGAAGGGGACAATCTGCAAGGACATATCTGAACCCCCTATCTCAGATTAACAGAGTCATAAGGAACCTTGTAGGTCATCTAGTCCAACCGTCTGCCCAAGCAGGAGACCCTACACCATATCTGACCAATGGCAGTCCAATCTCTTCTTGAAAGCCTCCCGTGATGAAGCTCCCACAACTTCTGAAGGCAACTTCTGTTCTCTGGGTTGATTGTTCTCACTATCAGAAAATTTATCCTTATTTCTAGCTTGATCAGTTTCCATCCATTATTCCTTGTCTGGCTTTCGGGTTCCTTGGAAAATAGCTATTTAGAGCAGAGTGATTTCCTTTTGGTTTGTGTCCAAGCCACGGGTGGGTTGTGGATCGTTTTGCTGCCGGTTCGCTCAGGGTTGTGCCCCGAGTGCGCGCATGCAGCAACCAAAAATTAGCTTCTGCGCATGCACAGAAAAATCCAAAATGGCAGCGCCCACAGAGACACTGAAGGAACCAGCTCCATGACATCATCGCTGAGTTACTACCGGTTCTAAAGAACCAGTTAGAACCAGTAGGAGCCCACCTCTGGTCTAAGCCCCATGCAGTGGGCAAGGTGAAGGAAAAGCCCAAACCACATAGTTTTTCAGTAAGGTGTCTTGAATGCTAGCCGGGAGATAAATGCAGATGCTGTAAGAAGACATTTCCCAGCTTCATTTATAGTAAGGTCATTAAGGTGGAGTCTCTTTGAATGAATTGAAATGCTTCCTCCCACCTGGCTCAGTTGCTGTTATGAAATAACCTGTCAACTGACTCATCTTGATTGTTTATGTCTTACTCTCCCTTTCCCTTCCTTTCCCAGACACCATCTCTGATCCTGCAGCTGCAGCAGCTGCCTCCTCGCTCCTCCTATTTAGCCCACGCTTTCAATCTGTGCAGGGGGAAACAAATAATGCAGGATTGACAGCTGGAGGAATGGAAGGAGTGGAAGTGGGCTCAAGAAACTGCCAGTGGGCAGGGAACAAAATAAAGGAGGGCCCTAAGAGAAGAGCCTTTGCTTAGGAAATGCCTAGACAACCCCTTAAGTCAGGGGTGGGCTTCAAAATTTTTAGCAAGGGATTCTCTGCCCGGTTGCTGTGTGGGCGTGGCCATGGTGGGCGTGGCTTAGTCGGCCTCCTGCACCACAGCGTGGTGAGGGTGAAGATTTTGCCCTCCCCAGGCTCCAGAGGCTTTCCTTGAACCTCTGGGAGGGCGAAAGTGGCCTCCCAAGACTCCAGAGGCCCTCTGTAGGCCTTCCCGAAATTCCGGTAGGCCCGTTTTTCGCCCTCCCTGAGCCTCTGCATGCAGCCTGCACTTACCTGCATCCAAAATGGGCTGCATGGGGACTCCTGGGAGGGGTAGTTGGGGCCAACCAGGCATGGGATTTGGGGGTTTTCCGAACCGCACAGAATCTTAGCTAGAGGTTCTCCCGAAACCCCTGCAAACCCCCAGCAGCCCAACCCCTCCCTTAATTAGATCCCACACTCCCTGATGCATCTAGGTGCCTTGTAACTGATATGGAGCACAGCTATATTATGATTGTGCATGGTTTTTGGAGAGATTTCGGTAAAGGGTTACGTTATCCTCATCCCAGAGAGGTCATCGTAAGGACACCACTGAAGCTTTCCTGCATCACACAGCTGGACATATACAGTAGCTGGGTAGCAACGTATTATCACCTCTCCCGACGTCGATGCTTTCTGTTAGTCATTAGTTTGTGAGAATTAGACATTCCCACCTGCCTGTGTCGCTATGCTCGGCTCCTAGCAACTGCAGTTACAATCCTATTTAAGTAAAAAAAAAAAGAAAGAAATGTAATAGAGTAGCTAAGATTGGTAATGTTGCTGATTTAACAGGAGATTAGATGAGTTAAGATTCATAGAGTTTTTGGTTAATCAGAGCGATTCCCCACCCCCTTTGTCTTCTCTGATGGTTTTTGTTACCCAGCGAGGGAAGGAAAAACACATCCTTTTCTTTTGTTGCCAACAGAAGGATCAAAAAGTGAAATCTGTCTTCTAGCCTTGGCATTCAAAAAGTCAAGGCTAATGTATAATAAACACATCCAGCATAGGTTTTAAGAGCTCCACAGGACACATTTAATTAGCAGCCATTGTTCTCTGATTCCAGATAGCCATTACCTGTTTATTTTTCTTTTAATCTTTTACAATGCAACACCATTTTGAAATGCCACCTTATCTCCACCTAGGAGATCTCCTTTAAGGAGAATTATCCAGAGTTGATGCCATGCCATTGGTGGCTTCTGATAGCATGCAAGAATGCAGGTAAAACCTGCAATGGAAAATATATAGGGCCATTCTCAACTTTGAAAATTTGCTAACCCAACCCAGCCATTTTTTGATGGCGATTCTCAAATGCCAGAAGATTAAGGATTCTTTCCACAGTAAAGGTAAAGTAAAGGTATTCCTTGTCTAGTTGTGTCTGACTCTAAGGGTTGATGCTCATCTCCATTTCTTAGCCAAGGGAGACAGCATTGTCCGAAGTGTTAGAAAATCTGTATATAGCCCTACAGAACAGACAGTGCACAGTCCACATGTGCTTTTCTGCTTAACTGCAACATGGAAGCAGGAAAGCACATGTGGACTGTGCACGGTCTATTCTGTAGGGCTATATACAGAATTTCTAACAGGTTATAGCGCCCATCATAACCAGCTATAGCAAATAAGTGCAAGATACAGCAACATAAAAAAGACTGCAACAGAATAAAGGGAAATGGCCAGCAATACAGCTGCAATAAAGCTTTCATTTGCAAATCTAACACGAAGACTTTTCCGTGGTCATGTGGCCGGCATCACTATATGTCAAGGCACATGGAATGCTGTTATCTTCCCATCGAAATGGTATCCGTTTATCTATTTGCATTTGCATCAGTGGTGAAATCCAAATTTCTTTACTACCAGTTCTGTGGGCATGGCTTGGTGGGCATGATGTGGCTTGTTGGACGTGGCAGGGGAAGGATATTGCAAAATCTCCATTCTCACCCCACTCTGGGGCCAGCTAGAGGTAGTATTTGCCAGTTCTCCGAACTACTCAAAATTTCTGCTAACAGTTCTCCAGAACCTGTCAGAACCTGCTGGATTTCACCCTTGATTTGCCTGCTTTTGAATTGCTAGGTGGGCAGGAGCTGGAGCAACTAACAGGAGCTCACCCTGTTGTAGGGTGCTTGGGTCTCAAACCCAGGCTGTCAGCTTACCAGTTCACAACCTTAGCTTCTTCAACTGCTGAGCCATCGTGCCCCATAATGATAATCTTTCCATAATGTTACCTTTTAAAAACAGAAATCTATTATCAAAATATATTGATAATTGGTTTTTTTTCTTTTTTCTTGTTTTAATTCTGCTTTGCAGAGTCAGTGGTTTTCTCTTCCAGAACTCTGGCTAGATTAGCTATTATTGAAGACATTTTCAAGTCTTGTTTTCACTTTTCATGGCAAGAAGCTACTTGAGAAAGTTTACAGAAGTTCGCCCCCTTTTTAAAAAAAATTCCCGACTGATTTCAGAATCTGACGTTATAGGTTGCCAAATGCAGTTCTACCTCTTTCAAAGCAAATCTACCAAAGCTACTGAAAACAACACTTATTTTTCACGAAGTATTAACTGCCTCTTTCAAAAATATATATCTACTTGATGCTTCCCATTTGGAATGGTATTGAAGACTTTACAGTGGCAGTGATGGCGAACCTTTTTGGCACCGAGTGTTGAAAAGGTCGCGTGGAAATGTCACGCGTGCATATGCTCGTCAGGGAAAGCCAAACTTCCGAGTTCTGGCACGCATGCGCACCAGAGGTGGGTTCTGAATCCTCTTACTGCCGGTTCGCTCAGGGGTGCGCTGCAGTCATGCACGGGTGCTTTGCGTGTGCGCACATGCGCAGTGCTTAAAAAAAGCTTTAAGCATGAGCCATTTAATGGGCTCCATCCCGTTCTGGGTTCCACAGGCCCGCTGGTAGAACCAGGTCTTCAGTGCCTTCTGGAAGAGTATTAGAGTGGGGGCCATTCTAATCTCTGGGGGAATGATGTTCCAGAGAGAGGGAGCCACCAGAGAGAAGGCCCTTCCTTTTGGGTCCCACCAGTTGTATCTCCCTTGGGGATGGGGCCCACAACATTCCCTGCCTCCCTGGTCTGATGGGTTGGGTAGATGTGACCAACAAGAGACGGTCCCACAGATAACCTGGTCCTAATACTATAGGTTGGACTTCCCACGCCCATAACTCTCAGGCAGTAGAGTCCAAGACAGCTGAACATCTGGCCCATGGAAGCACATTGTTAGCAGAGCTTTAATCCGACTCTTAGGTAGATTTTTCTGAGTTGAACGGGGCTGATTTCCAGAGAGATTAATACAACCTTGGCTGTTTGAAGATGTATGGACTTCAAATTCCAGAATTCATAGCCTAGCCTAGGCTGGATTCTGGGATTTGAAGTCCACACATCTTCAAGCAGTCAATGTTGTATTCATCTCCCTGGAAATCAGCCCTGTTCATCTCCAGAGTCAGACTGAAGTTCTGCTAACAATGTGCTTTCACGTTGGGAATTCTGGGGGTTGAAGTCCACATATCTTCAAGAAGCCAAGAAACACTGACGTAGAGGAATGTAATACCTCTATAACATATATGTCACGGACATACAAGGAATGTATGTCCTTGACTTACAACAGTTCATTTAGTGATCGTTCAGTTACATCATCAGAGAAAAAAAATGATTTATGATATTTCATACATACAACCGTTGCAACATCCCCATGGTGGTCATGTAATCAAAATCCAGACTTTTGGCAACCGTCTCACATTTATGACAGCTGCAATGTCCCAGGATCCTGTGATCAGTTTTTGCGACATTCTGACAATCTTTACTAACAATCACGTTAGTAAGTTAACAACTGCGATGATTCACTTAACAACTGTGGCAGGAAAGGTTGTAAAATGGGGGCAAAACTCACTTAACAAATGCCTGACTTAGCAAGATACATTTTGGGCTCAATTGCGGTTGTAAGTTCAGAACTACCTGTATATATCCATTTATTAGAAGAAATGGTGAAGGTCACATCTCTGTGTTGTTTATATGACCTCTGTGTTGTTTTTTACATGTGCTTGGTTCCAGGAGTGGATTGTGGATCTTGGTTTGCTCAGGGTTGCATATGCGAACAAAGCATATGAGTGCGCAGCAATAAAAAAATCCAAGATGGCGGTGCCCACGGAGACCCCGACGGAACTGGCTCTGTGACACCATCGCCAAGTTACTAATGGTTCTAAAGAACTGGTTAGAACCGGTAGGAACCCACCTCTGGAACAACCCATCATTATCTAAAAGTGGAGGGACTAGGAGGGTGATGCCTTTGAACAATTATGGAAATTCTGCCCCAGAAGCCATGCTAGGCCCATGGAAAGAAGAGTGCACCATGATGAACAGGGTGTCCTCCATAGTTGGACAAGACTTGTCCTGTAGAATTAAGTCTCATTTCAGGATAATTCCAATCTCATCCTCCAGGATCTTTCGAATATGTGATTGTATCAAGTTATGTCCTTGCAACGCCTTCGAAATCTTTCCCCTTCCTATTGCCCAAACCGGTGTTTTGCACCTTTAGTAACTTTACAATATCTGGACTTCAACTCCCAGAATTCCCCAGCTAGTCATACACAGTAGACCCTCCCGAGACCAGCAGGGAGAGGCAACCCACACAGAGCAGTGCTTCTCAATCATACTCAGCTTGAAAACGTCCGG
>JANHFT010002120.1:255003-268624 GCA_032467955.1 Pseudoxenodon macrops
CCCCATGGTGCCACGGCCAGCAAAAAATGGAGCTCGGGACGGCAGCCTCCCCGAGCTCCGTTTTTGCCAGCAGAGGACTACAGGAGGTCATCGTACCCGAAAACAGAGCCTCGATAAGTGACATTGAGCTGTCTGTGCCCTCTGGCCATGCCCCCCCCAGCCTTCCTAAGGTCAAACACAACCCTGATTTGTCCCTCAATGAAAGTGAGTTTGACACCCTTGCAATAGATCATTAGTTCCGTGGTGTTCTTAACTAAAGCGCTCCATAAAAGATTGGGCAATTGAATGGACTGAGGAAACATCTAATGTCTTTATTTGGGAAAGGAGTAACAATATCAGTGCTGATAGCTGTGTACCACCAGGCAAATGACAGAGATAAGTACTCATTTGACTTGGCAATGTGATGAAAGGCAGTGTCAAGGCTTTTTCCTAGAAGATAAAAAGACAGCCAGGTTTTGTAGACTGTAAGAGGGTTAAAATGGCTCCTCCCCAGCGAGTCACAGAATACATCTGATAGTTATGTAGATGTAGATAGTTCCTTTGCTGTTGATGTGGCCTAGTTCAGTAAAGAAACATCTGCAAGAAAATAGCCAAGCTGAGAGAGAGCACCAAGGACCCCACAAATAAATCTCTTTCCATATATAATGCATATTGTTGGTCTTTTCTGGTAGGGTCTACCTAGTGGGTACTAAGAATTGTTATCGCTGCTGTGTTTCCTATAAACATACAGCATATCTTTTTTTTGGTTACAGTTATAAAACCTGCTTCACAAATTCTTGCTCAGTTTAGATTCTGCTCCCAAGAACAGATACTCTTCCCCCAAGAATGCTGCAACCTCCAATAGTCGGTGGATGACAAATCTGATTTTAGCTTTGCCTTAAGCACTTGACTTGCAGAGAGTTTTTTTTCCCCAATCCCAGTTCTTGACTGCAAAAGATATTTTATCTGAAGTCACTTTGAATGCACATTACAGTAATTGCCGGCATTTGTCACTTGCAAAAAGGCCACTCATTATAGCTTGTGGGTTATGTGCACATGGAATGCATTTATATTTCACGGACTCCTGGGAAAGGCACACTGAAAGAGGAATCAGCCTCTTATATCCAGTCAGACCATTGATCCAGTTACTCCAGCCTTGTGCGCTGTTGGAAACACAGGCATGGATGTCTAAGCATAAGACAGGAAGTCAGGATAATCAAAAATTAATTTGAAATCAAATATTAAAAGTAGACTGAGTATAAAAGGAAGCCGTATCCTGCCATTTTACTACTGTAATCAAGCTTGATTGATTGAATGAATGATTTGTGCTACAAATTTCAATGTTGACTCTTAGCAACTAGACAGATAGATGTCCCAAAGGTGCTTTTTCCAAAAGACAACCCAACCCAGATTTCCCTACTTTTAGTTCAGCAACTTAAACAGTTTGTCATACTGGACTCTTTTATATCTATACATACACCATAAAAGCCAAATACCACTCACTCATCATGATATCTCTAGAACGGTAAAGCCTACAAACTTGAAATTTGGCATGTATGTTCCTCTTGGCTTCTAGGTGCTCGCTAAGAAAGGATTTTTCAAAATTGCCATCAAATCATTAGTATTTCTTATATTATTATTAACACACTCTGAAGCTAAGGAGTTAGACATTCTACTCCCCCTCCCCACCTGAAAAGAACTCTGTTCCAACTGCCACTTGGGTGTGGCCGTGGCCAGCACGTGATTCATCCGGCCTGCAGGCTGGGAGTTTAGACATTCTACTCTCCATCTGAAAGGGAGAGAAGCTGTGTCAATTTATCAAGCCCGATCACATAGTTTCATAGCGGAACACGGGTATCCAGCTAGTTCATGGATATGAGGGACGAAGAATTTGTCTTGCCCAAAGGTCTTTGTAGAGACATGACATCACCAAATTCAAGTGTTATGTAACTATTTTGGAGAAAATGAGGACAAATTCATCTGATGGCAACTTGGACAATGTTGTTGGGCTTTTTTTTGGGGGGGATACGATATAGAAATTGTTTACCATTGACTTTTTCTGGGATAATTTTTAGCCTTATAATCCAGTATCTTAAGAATTTCTTGCTGGTTTGCTACTGAATTCCTAATAAACTCTAACCCTACTTATATTTTTCAGCATGAGTCACTGTTGGTTATGTGTTCACACTTTTGGGGTCTTGGCGAAAATTGGTTGAAACAAATAAGAAATCCTGAAACCCACACAACATTTTGGGCAACCTTCAAATCACACCAGACATATCCTGGAGACTCTACCTGATGTGATAGAAAAAGCATTTTATACAAGTAAGATATTGCCACGTATAGCAGTATGGACTTTAAATAGATAAGAATAGTTAAAATAGTTTTTTTTTAAATAAACAGAGAAAAGGCACACATTCTCATTTAACAACTAATTGGTTTATTTAACAATACAAATTTCTTTCTACTGCTTGGTGTAAGCAGAGAAAAGCTGAGAAACAAAATTAATTTCTTTTTAAGTTTAAATGTGTACACAACCCCATTCCCCCACAACTTCTTACTTCAGTAAATATAAAATTTACAGACAGAAAAAGCAACATGAAGAAGGAACAAGGTGTTGACAAACTGATGACAGGAAGGAAATTTTAGAATTAATCATATAATCTTAGTAAAGAAAGTTAACAGGGGCAATATTGAGAAGGCATCCCATTTATATTTCAAATTTTCTGCAGTCTGAAACTTTAGTGCATTAAAAAAAATGAGACACGGTGTTAATGAGACTATATATTTATATGATATAAATATTTGAAAGCTTTGCAGGGCCGATATCTAATATAATGTGAAATACACGTTTTGCCACTTTTTGTAAATTTATGGGCTATGCAATATATCAATGCATTTTATCTTTTCACTAGGAACTAGCAAGATCTTTGGAGTCTCTCCTTGGGGTCTACTTGCCAAGTAACAGGTCATACATTCTTGTCCTAATTTATAAGACAAATGTACCAAATTCATATGCCTCATAAACTTCACTCATTTCAGTGGGAATTGTGAAATTAATGGAAGATGAGTAACAAAGATGCCCTATATTTGATACCCTAATATTTTCCCATGTATACCTTCTGTTCTCTCCTTACAAGACTAGCTGTAGGAATTGTCCTCATGGAAGAAATGCTAAAGATGAGTTTATGTTGTAGAGATCAATTGGGAATTTTGACTGAACACTTTTCTCACACAAGAGGACCCTGGAATCAAGAATGTTGATAAAGCAAAGTTAAAATGTTTTCTTTTGTTGGAATTTCTGGCGGAAGAAGCTGTTTTGGGAATGGGATAGAGGATAGAGTAGCCTCTCTCTAAAATTTGCGGCAGGACAGCCCCGAAATACCTTTGACGCCTCTGTGAGTACTAGTCTATAAAATCTAGGTTAAACAGATTGCCTTTATCAATTGCCTACTAAGGAGATTGCTGTACTGAACAGGCATCTTATTTTGGGGGTTTGTTTCAGGATCTGAAAGAGGTCCCAAGTTGTTAATAAACCCTTAAAATTCCAAGTGGAAATGAGATTTAGCTGGGAGGTAAATAGGATAGTTTGTCACTTGAGCTGTATTGCAGTGGATGCAGGTATGTCTCAAATCATATTGCTCTAGGTGCCATATTCTGAGGCCATAGGTCTTACAGATGAGCCTCACACACCTTGAAGCCTCTACAATTTCTTAATACTCTGCATTATAAAAAATGTTGAACCCCAGCCAGAAATATACAAAAAGTACATAACTGCTTGATAGAAGTGCTTGAACAGCACCCTCCACCTGCCCCAATGCACAATAGTTTTGTTGAGTGTGAACCTAGAAGCCTGAAACATAAATAGTAAGGCGTATCTGTCACGTAAACACAAATCATCTTTCTGGATGACCGGCTTGCATTGTTTGGTGATTTGACTACATAAACAAAGGCCTACGGTGGTCACGCAATGGGAAAAGGAATGCTAATATTTAACACGTGCTGAGGACTAAGCTATCCATGTGATGCACACAACCCTGTGTTGTTGGGTAGGACAGCCTATCAACCCTGGTGGGTGAGCAGATTGTGATGAAAATCTCGCTGTACATGTACCGTTTCCATCAAGCTCTCCTAAGTGGAAAGTATGCTGTTAGTCTAGCTACGCATCCATCTATCTATCTATCTGGAAGTGATACTGCGTGCAATCCTCACTCAGACATCTGAACATTATGCATGACTATTTAGAGATCCCATTCATTTCACGTGGAAAGATGTGGAGAAAGGCCTACATCGTATCTTGTGTTGAGAGATACCAATTTTCCTTTTTTTTTTTAAATCCTTTACTTCTAAGTCAATGTTGATTTATATTCTGCTGACCTCATTGAGAAAAAAGCTCTCTTGAAGGTTTCATGACACTGTTTATGACACAGAGAGTAGTGAATAAGCAAATCATGCAACTGTACTGCTTTGGAAGACAGGTTTACCCTAATTTTGGCCTACCTCCAAAGCACTGGAGCGGTGGACACCTTCTACAAATGAGAAAAGATTGGCAAGATCCAAAATCCTCAAAATTTTGGAATTATAGATGATCGTACTTATGGTAAATTATAGAAGTAGGTGGGAGATTATGTGAAATCCAATAACATTTTGGTGATTTGCTCCTTCCATCTTGGAGAATGCATAAAATAATAAGATTCCCCTCCCTGCCATCAACTATGCTCACAACGGCCTTATCAGCTGTACACTCCCTGGTTAAGAATCAACTGACTAATTAAGAATCAACTGACTAATTAAGAATCAACTGACTAATTAAGAATCAACTGACTAATTAAGAATCAACTGTCAGTGGAGCATGTGCCATATTTCCATCAGCTCCTTGGTATCCAACAGAGAGAATTGTACAGTATCACAGTTCTTAATATCTTCAGGTCTTCAGGTTCTAATCAGATGCAGAAATGTGGAAACTTCAACTTTCAAGCAATTGGGAGATGAACAGCTTGTCAGGTTGTTGCAAGTCAACAGGTACACTTGGCAAATTGTGGTCCGGACTATTTGCCCACTGTGTCAAAGCTTTTTGTGCTGCAGTGGAGAACAATTAGGCATCAAGTGCAGCTCAACAATACTATTCCTCCGCCAAGGAAAAACGGGAGTCGATCTAGACATGAGATTAAATTTGTTGCCTAAATTGTGTGTTTTATGTTTTTTGATTGACAAATATTGGCCCAGGAGATTGCAGAAGAGACTGCAGGACTAATGACTTATTCTTGCCTATTATCACTGTGGTCCTAAAGGAAACTGTATTCCTCTCCCCAAACTACAATAGCAACTATGAACATTGTGGTTGGACCTCATGCCTACCAGGAATGAAGTGAGGGAGGACAAGGTCAATGGAGTCTCTTGCTTGGTCCTAATTTTGCTTTGCCCTCATCACATCCTTGTACTTTTAGCATTCTATGGATTTAGTGGAAACATCCTTCTGTCCTTTCTGCCTGAGAACAGATGTTCACAGTTGTGATGGATAATAGAACATGGATTTTACAGGAGTGATGATGATCCTCTTCAGCGTTACCACCACCACACCGCTTAATATTTCAAGGCAGCGATGGGGAGGAGAGGAGAAATAATGATGGAAGGTACCATCCTTTTAAAGTCTTACTACTGTTCTAGCTTATCTGTTTGTACAGGTCTATGGCTATAAATGTAAGGTTTAGCACGATGTGGTTCTGCCTTAAGAAACATTGGCAGAGGCAAACTACGGGTCTCATAATGTTCCAGAGGCCTTCTGAGTGGGGCCTTCTTACCTTACGTTAGTTTTCCAGAAGGATCTGTATATAAACAGCCCTACTGGCTGTTTTAATTCCAAATATGAAAACAGAGAAGCTCTTCCTTGGGGAACATGTTTATTGTGTTTGAGATGATACACTGGATGCTCTCTGAGCTACAAGGTGGGTGGCGATGAGAGGGGACAAGGATAAAAGAAATCCTTTTTCATTACAAACTGACAAAGGTAAAAGTCTTAAACATTTTTCACAACAGCATGTACCACATATCGGAAATAGATCTGGGCTTAATACAAATGACGTAATTCCTAGTAATCTACAGCTACCTTTAATAACTTCATACAGATAATGAATTAGGCTAAAATGCACTATTATATTTGGTTGACTTCAGGAACAGTATCCTTAGTTACATCACAAAATACATTTTGATATCCCAAAGAAGCAAGACTTGCAAGTAGGCATTTTAAACATAACTAATCTACAGCTACAAAGTTCTACTCTTGACAGCATTTACCTTTTTGGGGAAAGGGGAGGAGGGAGAGAAAGCAGTATTCCAATCTTCAAAAGGATAAAAGCAGAGAGTAGAATCAGTATAACATATACACAGAAGTCCGTATTGTAAAGGCTATAAAGTTTGGTTGCACACTGCAAAGCTGCATCCCCGCACCTTCACACTGCGCCAAGTAGTCAACATCACTTATGTTGCGTATCTCTTGGTCCACTGTCTGGCTATCCTGTCATGTTCTGCTCTGTTGGTCAGGTACTGAGTGGCTATGCTTCCCACCAGAGGATCAGCTGCAAGAATTCGGCAAGAGACAACAGGGGAGAGAGAGAGAGAAAGAAAGAAAGAAAGAAAGAGAGAGAGAGAGAGAGAGAGAGAGAGAGAAAGAGAAAGGGAGAAGGAGAAGGACACATTAGCAACCGTGCCCCGACAAGCAAAGTAATGAGCAAAGTTTCAACAATTCATTTTGCAAAAGCAAAAGCAAATGCAAAAGCACTCAATGCCAGTACCACTTACTGTTTCATAATTAATTAATCGATTCAAATGCATAAGGCCACCTAACCCAGAACTCTGGATAGTATACAAATTAAAAACCCAAACCCAAATAGCAGTTACTTTTTCTTTTTTTTTAGAAAAAGTAAAAGGATTATAACCAGTAGAAATCAATAAACATTCAAAGCAGTCTCATTCAAGCATCTGAGCCAGAGCATGGATTAAAAATATTCACTGGAAGACACTAGAAGACTTTCAACCTCCAGAAAAAAAAAAACCTGAATTACGGTCCTAAAACATCTGGAGGAAATCAGTCTGGGGAAACTCATGTATCGTAGCCTTTCCATTGCAAAGCATAGGAGACATTTATAGGTTGAAAGCTAACCAGAAGAAAGAGAGGCTTTTATTCACAAGCTGTTTTATACGTGCAAACCAAACAAGCCTCTTTTCAATGTGGATTTATCTCGCAGGTTTAAAAATCATACGACTGCCAGTTTGTGCCCTGTTTTCAGACGTGGCAAAAATGAGCATTTTTTTGCGTTGAGAAAAGAGAGGGAAGCAGCAGCCTCCTCTGGCTGTGACTGTTGCAGAATGAATGCTTATTTTTATTAAATCGGGGTGGGCTGGGGACAAAACAAAAAGACAAGGATTGCCTTACCAGGATTGCAGTCTGTCAAGAGGGAGCAAATAGACAGCAAAACCTTTGAAATAGTCAAAGCAGGACTCCAGTTGTCTTTCAGGATATCCAGACAGATGACTCCCTGACTGTTGATGTTGCAGTGATAGATTCTAGTACGGAAAGTAACCTACAGGTAGAAGAGCAACAGAAGGGGGGGTGGGGGAAGAGAGAGAGAGAGAGAGAGAGAGAGAGAGAGAAAGAAAGAAAGAGAAAGAAAGAGAGAGAGAGAGGGAGAGGGAGAAGATCATTACATGCTTTTCAGGCATAGTTTGTTGTTAGCCTTTTGAAACCTGTCTTGAATGATTCTCCCTCGGTGGGAAATTTCTTCTGTCGAGACCTTTCTTTTTTTGGGGGGAGAAAAAAATATATGTTTGTTTCTGATGTTTGTTTCTGCCTCATCTGAAAAGAGGTCTTCCCCTTTCTTCTTTTGTAAAGCAGCTGCTTTATTCACAACTTCTATATACTGTATGTCTCAAAGCTAAAAGCTTTATTGTGTTTTGCTTTGTTTTGACAAGCCTCCAGCATTTTTAATGCTTTTTCAAAAAACAAAAAACAGCCGACACATGCAAACATTTGCGTGCCCTTGAGAAATAGCAGTTTCATCGGTTTCCTTGGGGCGGACAAGCGACATTGCAAGTCCCAAGACTTGTGTGCATGCATACCAAGTCGGAATGCAAGTACAAAAGGGCAGAGTTTGTATCAGGACGTCACCGTAATTCTGTTGCCACCGTTTAAAGAAGCCTATGGACTATTTCTGTGTGCATGTGGAAACTGGCACTTAAGATACCCAGCTTTCATTTAAAACGGGTGAATGTGAGATTCAAAGTGAGGCGCTGCAGGTCTTTTCACTAGTTATGGTGCCCAAACTACATAATGGTAGTTTGAAGAATCTGAAGAGCACGAGATTGGAGAACAAAGCTCCTCTGGAACATAGGAGCCATCGTGATATAGATGTCATGATTCCCGTCAATTAACCTTGGGGCTCTTGTTCTTGATTCATCTATATGCAACCTGACCGCTTTTATAAATAAGATCATCATTGGATCCTCTCCAACGGTTGGCAATTACTTAGATGAGCTTTCCAACACAGTAGGAATATGACTCGTCGAACATGTTAGTATATATTTTGAATATTGCAAAAGCAATTTTCAAAGGTATCACCTTCCACAGAAAAACAAATCTCATTCAGGCTGTTTTCCTGAAGCTACCAACACTCATAAAATAGACTACTTATTCAAAATCTCTGCCTGGTCAGTTTACTCTACATCAGGGGTGTCAAACTCGAATTCATGGAGGGCCACATGAGGGTTCTGTTTGACCTCAAGGAGATGGTGGTGGTGGTGTATGACCACCTCAATGTTACTCATGTTAGGGGCAGGCGGCCCTCCCAATCTCCATTTTCGCTGGCAGAGGGCTGCAGGAAGCCATTGCAGCCCACAAAGTGGCCCTCGCGAGCTCCATTTTTTCTGGCAGAGGGCTGCAAGCAGCTATCGCAGCAGAAAAGGGGGCTCAGAAGGGCCTCACATGGCCCTGCCGAACTCTGTTTTTGCTGGCAGAGGCACCACAGGCCGGTCCATTTCTGTTCCTAGGGCAGCCCCGCATGCCAGATCTAAGCATCCCATGGGCCGGGCCTTGAGTTTGACACCCCTGTCCTATATAGACCGCATCAAGATGTTCTCAAGTTCAATCTCTAACACTTCCATTTAATTTATTTGGGGGCGGGAAGCCCTCTCTGCTAAGTGACAGTAGGTAGTAAGACCTAAATGTATTAAGGCCGCCTCTGTTAATTAGGAACTTATATTTCTATAGAATACGTATGAATGAAATTGGTTACCCTTATGTTTTGAACCATATAATGTGATAGTTTTGAGAAATATAGTTCTGAGCTATAAATGAATAACATTTGGAATAGGTCCCTTCCCCTTAGTTAAATATTTTATATGGTTCAGCTTAATGTGGCACTCACTTTTTAAGTGAGAAGCCCTCTGCTGAATCTGAATCAGAAAACTCTGATGTAATGTCATTCAATAATCAAGGACACTACACCAGGATCTGACTTAATATAAACTAAAAATTAAGCACTAAAATGATGTGCAAGAAAAGGAGAAGATACTTTCCCCATTAAATTCTGTGGTTTTGGATGGAATCCTCAGTGCACTCAGTTTTGTGCCATGTGTAAAACTGACGCATGTTCCATTCATGTCATGAATAAAACCCTGAAGAGGAGAACCCACTGAGCCTTGGTGGCACTCATGGTGATCCCTTCTCTACAAAGAATCAGCTCCAGGGCATCTCTAGGTCTGCCCCATTCCCAGATGTTTCAAGGAACCTACAAGCAGGAAAAGAGGGAAATACCATGGCCAAGGTGACTTTGCATTTGAACCTTTTACAGTTTTATGTATGTTAAGGCAGAAAACGGGATGTGCAGAGGCCAAAAATGGAGTGCACAGAAGCAGCGATAGGTGGCGGTGATCCCTGCAGCCTGGAACAGCTGATCGTCGGTATTCCGGGAGGCCAATCCAACCACCAATCAGCTGCGCATGCTAAATCAAGACTGTGCTGAAACTGACCAGGCTGTTTGCTGTAAGGAGGCAAATTGCTGGGAGACAGATTTTTTTTTCTTGTTTTCCTCCCCAAAAGCTATGTGCTTATAGTCTGGAGTGTCTTATAGTCCAAAAAATATGGTATATTAATATTTTATACAAATCTCTGCTTCCAGTTTTCTCTTTTCGGGGAAATGTGTATGTAGTGGTTGTACTTTATATATATAACATTATATCAATGTTGTAGATAAGTAGCTCAGCTTTAGTTTCTGGATTTACATTTCAGTAGCATGGACTAGTAACATATCCTTTTCCCAGACTTCTTTCAAAAAAGTGTCATTCTCCCCACTCCCAATCCCTGGCCAATAGAAAAAAGTGGTGAAAATCTCCTCCGTTCCCAGCCAATAGGAAAAGGGCAAATCCTGTTGCCTCCAATAAATGCACACCGTCATCCTCTGAGATGTACTATAGTATATGACTTGGCCGAATGTTACAGTCATGTATATATTTAATATAATAAAGATCATCTTTTAATATGATCAAAATTAGGAAAAATCCACGTTTTGCACTAGAGCACATATACAAGATTTAAATGGCGAATTGTAAACAGCTGCTGGGTAAGGATAGGATACAATTTATGTTTCAGTAGGCTTTGGAACAACTAGGAAATGAGCGCTTATCACAGAAGCAGACCACAAGTTGAAACGTTTGATAATTAAAGCAGCATTGTATCTGATACGTTATTAGATAAAGATTTGCAACTTTTGAGAGAGCATTTATTAAATCATACACTATTGAGCAAACCAGGGCTTAAATACTTCTGCTTTTCATTTTAGCCACTAAGATTACACACTTCTGATGGTTTATTGAAATAAATCTGATTTCAGGCATTTATCTTCTGAGGACAACCATATCCTGCTTTCAAAAGACTTGCGCAAATAAGCAAAAGAGAACGCTTATTAGCGTATCCTGTCTCCCTGGCATCATGCTAGTTTGGAGGAACAAGAAGGTTTGTGGGGGGGAAGTGAGTGAAATACAATATCAGAATAAAAGAAGGATGGCATAAGAAAGATGAAATGGTCATTTCTTCCCTTTGTATGTACATACAATAACAATAAATAAAAACTAACATCTAAAACTAAACCATACTGGTACCTGCTAGCAAGCTGCCCTTGAGAGGGACAGTAATCAAATGTAAGGCTTGAGCCATATATGAAAAAAAGTGACTTGTACCTACAAAAAATCAGTTATAGAATGGTACCTTGTACCGTTATTACTAAGAGTAGGTTGATGCTACTGCTATATCTGGGTACTTTGAGCAGAGAGGCATTATACTCGTTGGATAAAATTAGGGCAATTAAGAAAGATATTTTATGACCTTCTGGAATGTTTTTCCACATGAATACAGAAGTAATGGAAACTATGCCCTCCAAATCCTATTCTTCTGTCCAACCGATAGCAGCAGAAAAACAAGGTCTGGAACGGAAATTTCTGGTGTCCTAATATTTTCAGAAGATGCTCAATTCTGAAAGCCTCCAGTGAATACTGCAACACCGCGAAGGCAAAATAATGTGGGCCCTTTGGCTTGGCCTCACAGTTGGCTTAGGGAATCCTGCGCTATGCACCATGTTGGAAATGCTTCATCCAGTTGTTGCTTTTCCTGAATTAAAATGGAAGACAATGGAAAATATATACAAAGATACAGAGATTGCATGACCTTACCTTTGGTGGTTTGAATGGATAATCAGATGAAAATGTGATATCCAGAAAAAATACACCACCTTCGTACACAGAACCTGGGGGACCTAGGATAGTAGATCTCCATTCGTAGATGTTGTCGCCTTTTGGCCCAGCACTATTAAAATAAGCAAGAGGGAGAAAGAGAGAGAGAGAGAAATGAACTTTATGACCTTTTACGATCATTATTCTTGTGAATGGCTTCCGTTGTTTATATATGGCTTGGTGCGTCTTGGTGTGAAGAAATTTGTCCATTATCACTTGTGCTTCTGTCAATATATTCAACACAAGGCTGATCTCTGTCTTTTGAAACAGTTAGTTGTGTAGCCTTTTGTTTGCTGGTCTCTGTGGGCGCATGGGCCATATATAAAACTGCCTTAAAGCACAAAGGCTACCTAATTCAAGGCAAATGAAAAGCATCATCCAACCCCCGTATTTATAGCCTGGTTTTTGTACATGGAGTTCAGGATGGCGTACATTGCAAACTCATGAAATAAATCAGCATAACACACCAAGAAAGCTTCTTAGAGGAGAGGATCTGAACCCAAGTCTCTCCAGCAATATTATAACAATATAACTTGCTGTGTATCTAGATATAGAGTGAAGCTTTTCAGAAAATTTATATAAGGAATTTTATAGTTTTTTTATTATTATTTAATTGTCTTTATTATTGTTTTCATATACTGCTGGCAGTAATGACGATATAATCCTAAGGTTTCTGGGCATCCATTCCCTGGTGCCCAGAAGGCAAATAAATGGAATGACCTTTCTATGATAAGGTAACCTTTATTTCTTGATCTAATACACGTGCAGTTTTACATGCAATCAGTTGTAAGTCATTTTCTAGGCTCCTACTAACTCACAGGTGCCAAACTTGATTGTGTCACGTGACGTATTGCAACGTTTTGCCTTTGCGGAGCCGGGGTAGGCGTTGCATGCGCGTGATGCATCCAACCCGTGGGCTGCCAGTTTGTCACCCATGAACTAAAGCGTTCCCCAATTCACAACCATTTCCCCCCCTTTCTATTAGTCTAATAGAATTCCCTATTGGGCCTGGGTCTTCTGAACTACAATCCCAAATATCCAGAGACCCATCGAACTGGGAAAGTTTCCACTACAAATATTTCTCAAAGCTCCTAAAAGTTGTTCACTCACTTCCTGAGAAGTGTTGAAGCCTGAAATTTGCTGGTTCTCAAAATGTCTACCAACTTTGCCAAAGATTTTTATTTTTGAAAATATAGACTGACAAGCCACTTATACTGTTCCAGACACACACTTATGTAAGAAGGGAGGGAGTGGGATAAAGAATTATTAGAAGAAAACAGAGGTGGCGACACCATTGTTCAAATAAACTTCCTCTTCAAAGACCAGTTTAGGCAGAAGAATTGCAGCTCATGACTGTGAAGGAACTGAAAAGGCTACAAATACAAATTTAGATTAACCCTATTTAAGAGCTTCTGCCGTTTTATAAAGCCAGCATGTCTTGTTTATCTTCATTCCTTCCTATTCTACACTTCCCAGAAAGAAATTCTGGCAAATGTTTCACACACAAAAAAACCCAACTTTCTTAAAAAGAAAAAGTGCAATTCAAATACAAATCTCTAATGGAAATCGCAGAAGACATGTTTGTTATTATTTAAATTATAGGACTAGGTCCACTTCCACAGCTATAGTTCTTGCTCTCTTGTCCCGATATACTTCTACCCAACCATCAATCTGCTCCACAGAAGAACTGGGAACAGTGCAGGGGTCGCAAGATAAAAAAGCTTCTTCCTTCTGGAGTTGACCCAACTGGGAAGTAGAAAAAAACAGCCCAGAGAAAGATAATGGAAGTTCATTTCCCTATCCCCTATCCCAAAATAATAATAATAATAATAATAATAATAATAATAATAATAATAATAATAAT
>JANHFT010002120.1:273456-284910 GCA_032467955.1 Pseudoxenodon macrops
TGAGGACCCAGATTGTTGGGGGGCAATAGGTTGACTCTGTAAACCACTTTAGAGGGCTGTACAAGCACTAAGTGCTATTGCTATTCTTTGAAGATGTTTTGCTTCTCCTCCAAGAAGTTTCTTCAGCTTCTTGGATGAGAAGCAAAACGTCTTCAAAGAAAAAACGAAGAAAGTCCAGTTGCCTCTTGAAAAAGCACCTTTGGGACAACCATGACTTGGATGACTGAGAACCCCCATAGACAACAGAAAAGAGGATATATATATTTTTTCCCTCACACAATATTACTCCTGATTATTGTTCAATCTTATCTGCAAGGGAGCCATGCCAGGCCATGATAACCCTCTTTGAAGAGTCACAATATAAAAGAGATGGTCTGGGGACATACCACTCTGTGATGGAAAGCTTGAGGCTTGAGGTGAAGTGAACCTGTGGAGCAGGGTCTTTTAGTGGCACATAATATGAGGGTGCTATGGACAGTTTTTCATGAAAAAAATGCTCAGCTTCCAGCCTTTGGGTCTCCATATGCATGCAAATTCTTCATATGGGAATTTGTCAAGTTAACATTGGTGTGCAATGGGTAATATCAAGGCATAAGCATAGGAACGGGGGAACAAAACCACCATCTCTTTCTCAGGAGAAAATCTGACCCAAACTATTTACAATTCAGAGGGTTATCATAACTTGCTTCTACAGCTGATCTCCATTGTTCTTTTTCCCCCTCTGATCAGAGCAAGTCATGTCTTACAATAGGTGTCTTCAATCTGACATCATCCTGGCTTAGAACTCCCAAGGATTCCCAGTCAGGATGGCTGTCGCCGTGCTGATTATTATGAGAACTGTCCGTCCAAGAACATCTAAGCAGGCATTGGGTTGTGGAAAGTTAATATTCAACCTGAATCCCTTCCTTACAACCTTGGAGATGACATGGTCAACACTCTGCTTCAATTCACGTGTTACACTGGCAAGGCAGTGTTTGACCAACAAATCAGTTCCTGGTATTACCAGATAAAAAAGGTCAGGTAGCTTCGTGATGCAAAAATTCTTTATCCTCTATTTGCCATTCCTTGGCAAAGCAGGCACTAAATTATGTAGAACAGCAGCTCAAATAGTTGTCAGGAATCTTCCTATGCTCTTACAACAGTGAACAAAGGAACAGTACTGTCAGGTGGAGTAGATGGGAAGAACAATAGCAATAGCACTTAAGACTTATATACCGCTTCACAGTGCTTTCCAGCTCTCTCTAAGCGGTTTACAGAGTCAGCTTATTGCCCCCAGCAATCTGGCTCCTCATTTTACTCACCATGGAAGGCTGAATCAACTTTGACAACAAGCTCATCATTCCCTTCTCTGTATATGGGGAGTTGGCAATGGGTGCAGGCTTAGCTTTGTTTTTTTTTTACTCCCTCCTTAGTAGGTTTTTCATCAAAGGAATTCTCACTAGCCTCTGATTCAGCATTCCTGGATCATGGACTGCAGACCATCAGAACGGTGGTATTTTACCACATGGCTCATACCTGGTTATTAAATGGACGCCTGAACACCCTGGGTACAGTTTACACAACAGAGCACCAGCATTACGATATACCATATTGATTGGTCACAATAACCCATTGTTAACAAGTGAAATCCCTAAACCGAAGGCACAATCATAAAATGACTTTATTGTGGCAGTTGTATTTATTACTGTGGAACTCTTCCAAAATAAATATAATCGAAGGAAGATAAAGCAGCTCTGGCTGTTGTAACCATCAGGATTCCAGATTCCATACAAAATATTCAATTTAAATACCAAAGTACTTAAAAGCCGTTTCACTAAACAGAATCCTTATTGTTAGTTAAGTTGTCACAGCAAAGTCCTGTCACTGCTGCAATTTTAAATTTCCTCCGCAGGGCACAGGAAAACAGTATTGGTAGTTCTCGACTTATGACCGTAATTGAGCCCAAGATTATACATTGTAAGGCTGCTGATCGTTAAGCGGGTGACCACATGATTGTATCTGAATTTACTTCTCTTTTTTTTTTTGCAACGTTTGTTAGGCAAATGCCAAGGTTGTGAAGCAAATCTATTATCTCCACTGGGTATTTTTTGTTGGAAGTGGATATGTAACTGAAAGTGAATGCCTTTTTCTAGCGAAAAATGGGATGCTGCAAATGACCTATACGCCACTTGCCAAGCTCCCCAAATCAATCATGTGACCAGGGGGCGGCGGTGCCCATTGGAATTTTGAATCCGGATTGTAAGTAGCCCTGGGGAGGTCTGTCGTAACTTTGCACAGTCACTAAGAGACTACTAGTAAGTTAAAGGTAAAGGTTCCCCTTGCACATATGTACTAATCGTTCTCGACTCTAGGGGGCAGTGCTCATCTCCATTTCAAAGCCGAAGACCCAGCGCTGTCCAAAGAATGCTGTTACAAAGGTAGTCCCTATTTTTTCTACTTGAATTTTTTATGTGCTTTCGATCTGCTAGGTTGGCAGAAGCTGGGACAAGTAACTCCGTTACGCGGCGCTAGGGATTCGAACTGTCGAAATGCTGACCTTTCTGATCGACAAGCTCAGCGTGTTAGCCACTGAGCCACCGCGTCCCTTACTAGTAAGTTAAGGACTACCTATATGTGTTCTTGCTGTGGTCCCAATTCATTTTTTCTCTCTACTCCCCCTTCTGCACAGTTCTCTCTCTTCCTTCCCTCCCCCTTGTTCTAGAATTGCCCAACTTTTTAGCCAGATTGTCATGGGCAAGAGAAATTAGTAAAAGTTGCTTCCTTCCTGTTCTGTTGATGGGAGCAAAGGTAACCATAAATAGATGTCTGTTCAGAGAAAACTCCTGCCAGGCTTGAAGAATCCTCCTCAGGATCCCACAGCCATAGCCTACACCAGGGGTCAGCAACCTTAAACACTCAAAGAGCCACAAATGTCTAACCGGAAGCTGCCCCCCATTCAATTCTGGAGCCGACCGGAAGTCCAGATCCCCCACCATAGAGTCTCCTCCTAGCGTGGTGTCCTTTTTTGCTCTACCTGTCCTAACCAAAAGCTCTATCAATTGTGGAGCCGACTGGTAACAGGGAGCCACAGCAGAGGGAAGAAAGAGCCATATGCGGCTCCAGAGCCACAGGTTGCTGACCTCTGGCCTACACCAAATTCCTCTCATTTTGAGAAGACTGCTGAAGCACTTGTGATGTTTTCCTTTAGACACATTTGCTGAAAGCATGTGGCCGAAAATTTTCTTTAAATCAAATTAATTAAATCCAGACTGACATATCCAGCACTGTCAGAGACCCAGACGCCTTTGCCCAAAAGCCAGATTAAAAAAATAATAATTGTACAATAGTGGGCCGACAGCATGCTAGATATCAAATATCTTTCTCCTGTCATAATAAAAAAGGGAAACTCATGACAGCATAATGTAACTCAATATTATATATTCTTTCAAGAGCTGTCTTAATAGATTCTGCCCTTAACTTCAGCTCATCTCCACGTTAAAAGATCTAGCATAAATAAGGTATAAAATAAAAATGGAGGACATAATCGGTCAAAGACCAGTATAGAATGAAGCAATTAACAAACTATTTAAAAGTAGACTTTTAAAGTTCTATTTAAAAGTAGAAAAGGTGGACCAAACAAAAAACACAACATAAAGCAATAATACAGATTACTGTCACTACTGCCACTGTAAACTATATCTCTAGAATCAAAAACAAAAACACTCTTCAAAAACCACAATAAAATATTATTTGTCCAAAACTAAAGCATAAAGCTAAAATTCTACAAAGTAGGTTAAAGTAAAACTGGAATGATATGATATCTATCTTTACGCAGTGGTTCCTCGGCACTCACTGTTAACTGGTTAACACTGGTTAAAAACGATTACCATGTTTCACTGAAAATAAGAGCCTGTCTTATATTTTTGAACCCTGAAATAAGCGATTGGCCTTATTTTTGGGGAGGTCTTATTATTTTGGTGTGTGTGGAGCAAGACGGGGCTCCTCTTACCATCTTACCTGATTTCCAGCTCTGTCTCTCTAACCCTAACCAGAGGAAATGGCGGGGACTGGTTGCGCATGCGTTTAAATATTTTTTTTGGGAGGGGGGTTATTTTAGCCAATGTGCTCCAAAGCCCAATTGGGCTTATTATCAGGGGATGCCTTATTTTCTGGGAAACATGGTAGCACCAAACAAAATTTTCCCATAAGGACTAATGTAATGAGTAACAAAGCAGCCAACACCAGGAAAGTTTTTACATCAAAATGCATTGAGTACCAAATCTGATGAGTTTCAAAGGAGCTGAGTACAAGATATCACTGTATATTGCTCTAATTGTTAGATACATGTGAAGGACATAAACAGGAAGTAATTGTACTGGATACATTCCTTGAAGCTTAGTAGAAGTAAAGAGAGATTAAAAAACAGAAATGGTTTGCTATGGCCAAGGAAAAGCTATTTTAGCCATGGAAAAAAAGGCACACACTTTGCCCGATGTGTCAACACAGTCTACTAAAGCCAATACAGATCAACTCCAGCTACTGCAAACTTAGAATAAAGGCTTGTCTAGGACACCAGCCAGCCAGAAATTCAGAACTTTTAAAACAATTTAATTTTCACCATACTTTGACTGCTGATTACACAAACTGCCCCTGAAGAATGTTTAAGTAAAACTATAAGAAAAATCCCGTGGGACTCTTTAATTCCAGCCCTCCTTAAGTTCATGGCTTGGAATTTAAGTTAAGGAAGCAACATTCTGTTCACCTTTTTAGATCTCCTTCCTCCCAAATACTTCTCAAATGACTGAATCTCAGGAGAAACCTTGGAGGTTATCTACTCCTACTCCCTTCTCAGTGGAGAGGTCCACTATTATATCACCTTGAGAGATAACTATCCAGATTGTTTAATAGTGTGTACACTTCTTAAAAGGAAACATGCACTTATCAGGTTTGAGACCTGAGTGCCATGTGATGGGGTGAGCTTCCGTCCTTGCTTCAGCTCCTGTCAACCTAGCAGTTCGAAAGCATGCAAATGTGAATCTAGTTCTTTCATAGAACTGTCATATGCTCCAGAGGTGGGTTCCTACTGGTTCTATAGAACCACTAGTAACTCGGTGATCGCATCACGGAGCCGGTTCCTTTGGTGTCTCTGTGGGCACCGCCATTTTGAATTTTGCTTCTGCGCATAAGCTAATTTTTGCTTCTGGGCATGCGCAGAAGCAATTTTTTTAATTGCTGCGCTTGCGTGTGTGCGAAGCCCAACCCTGAGCGAACCGCCAGCAAAATGATTTACTACCTACCCCTGATATGCTCCCATAAATAAGATTTCCTCGCAGGAGAGTGAGTACTCTCAATAAATGCTTGTGCAGGTGTGGGAGCAAACTCCTGAGCCTCCTGAGAAGGAGACTGGGCAAAATCAGAAGAAAGGACTCATACTATTAATCTGCCTGTTGAACTGACTTCAGATAGAAATGCTTCTGAACAGACTTAATAAGCCATGTTCCCTCATAGTACAATTGATCTCCCCTATCCCAACGATTATGCTTTTTTATCCTTTCCTTGCAAATGAAGAAGTGAATTATTTAATAATCTGTATTTTAAGGAACTGGGTGTCCCACGAGTCTGAATTAAAAAAAAAAGGGGATTGTAATTTTTATGTCAAAAGAAGTTTACAATTTGACCTGCCCTCTTAATATTTGCTGTACCTAGCTCTGCTTTGATGTTGTGGACAAACAGAAGCTACAGAAACCGTTCTCAAAGATGCTTTAGTTTGGATTCCTGCAATAACCAGGTGAATGGTGTTGACTGTTTGGCAAAACGTAAGCCCTTTTTGCAATCAGAAACAATGCCTAGCAAACATGAAAGAAAGTGAGATCCACTGATGAGTGCTTCCAACCTGACTTGTTTCTTTGACTTCGCAGAAACCAAAGCAATGATCACATAAAGGTTGGATATTTGAAACTGACAACTGCCACTCAAGACTGAAGGATAAAAACCAAAACAGAACATTAACTGGAGATTCACCAAGGTTCAGGAATGTATCTAAATAAATGGAATGAATGAATGATCAAACTTTAAAACTTATCCTAAGCAGATTCCTTCCTAACCAGGTAGATCCAATGGCTAGCTTGATCACAGTCAACCCACAATTTAAAACTGAAGATTGAGAAAATGGCTAGTTGCAATTCAATGGTTCACCACATGAGGGAGCTCCCAAAGATCGAACAGTTCCAAAACGGAGCAGAGCGCAAAATTCTGCATCTCCTCCATGGAGTGCTTGCGTATATATGTCTTCAACAGAGTGAAAAGATCTAGGATGAGCAAACTACTTGTTTGAAAAAATTCCGCACATTCTTTTCTACCGTTAAATCCATCTTGCTTAAATACAACCTTTTTTTTTTGCTATAAATATGTTCTTCTCAACAATGAGCTGAATGAAACATGCACCTTACCTGCGCCACAAAAAATTAACACAGAAAGCTAGTGCCAGCATGGAGTAGCTGGGAAGGCTATGTTGTCCTTATGTAACAGGGCAGGATAACTATGTTGTCCTTTCCTTAGATAATAGTGGTGAAAGATTAGGAGCCAGTCAGCAAATACGAAGGAAGCTGCTACCTTAATACACAAACAGGCCTCAGTACTTTTAGTGTCCCACCTGGAAAGGGAAATATTTTTCACCTATTTTGACAGCAGACAAAATTAAAATCTCAAGTTGTTCCCATTCCATGAAGGAAGGGATATTTAACTTCATCTTTAATAAAAGAAGGGCAGTGGAGTCAAAAACTAATTGAGCCAGGGATTCACCCATTCCTAATGTTGGAAACTTCTAAATATTTCCTAGTTCTATGACAACATTAAAAAAAAAAACAAGCATCCACTCAATCTTTTCAGCCTTAGTACATGAGTGTGTTTTTGTAAATTATTTAAATTACACATGTACAGTAAATAATTTGCTACAAATTATTATAATGCAGCTATAATTCATTTAAATTAGTGAACATTTCTTAGCTAGTCAGTCATTGTTTAAAATTGGCAAACCATGTTTTGGAAGCCAGGGCCATGCTAAACATTTGAGCAGGAGGAGGAGATCAAAGAACATTGTACACAATATAGTCAAAATTGTATTACATAGGTATTTTTAAAAGTTTCTGGTGTTTCCCCCCCCCCCTGAATTTTTATGGGGGAAGGCATTTTTATGAGTAAATTTACTTTTCAAATGATCTCAAGTCTGTATGAGGGGCTGCCACCGCAATATTTATATATTTCCCAATTCAAAATGAATGGAAACCTCACCACCAGTTTTTAGTGATTGTGGCCTCCAAAGCCACTGTAAAGGAGGCTGTGAGTTGCCCCATTAGTCATTTTAAATATAGCTTTACTTTAAAAATGGAATCCTGATTTTTTTTCCCCTGGCTAATCAAGTCTTCTATAAACCATTCCTTTGGTGTTTATTTTTGCACTGAGAAATCTCATCACCATATAAGTTCTAAGGCAGGGATCTGCCTTAGTCAAACTCAAGGCCCGGGAGCTGAATACGGCCTTCAGGGTGGTTAGATCTAACCCCCGGGGCCACCCTGGAAACACCAAAGGACCGGCCCACAGTGCCTCTGCCAAAGAAAATGGAGCTTGGGAGGGCCGCAGGCAGCCCTCCCAAGCTCTTTTGTCACTGGCAGAAGGTTGCAGGAGGCCGTCGCAGACAAATACAGAACTTGGGAGTCTGTTTTTGCTGACAGAGCGCTTGGGCCACCACAGGCGCCCCCGACACAAATGACGTTGACCTAGCCATGCCCACCCTGGCCACGCCTACCTCAGCCCCCCCCCAAGGTCTAATGCGGCCCTTAATGAAATTGAGTTTGACATCCCTGCTGTAAAGAAACTCAAAAGAAAAGGGGGGGGAGAGCAGTGTAGTGCAGAGAAAAAAATGACTTGCTTTTACATTATTATCCCTGGACGTCACATGTCTACATTTCTGTGGAGAGCTGTGTATACAGAAATCATTTGATACCAGTGCTGCCAGTCGTCTGTACTATTTACTTAGAGCTTTCAAAGATTTCAGTTGGGAACCTTGCCCAAGTCCGCAACCTGATAACCATTTTTCAACTTCAGCTTTCCAAAGAATATACAGTATATTCTGTTACTCTACTGCAGTCATTTCATCACCACCAGCCAAGCCTTTTCCAGTGGCTGGAGTTGAGACTTACAGTATAAGCATTTTCATGATGAGAACTACAGTATACCAGGCCCAGCCAGCCTGTCAGTCAGTCAGTCTCTCTGTCTGGGTGTGTGTATGTATGTGAAAAAGAAACGGAAACATCTGCTGATCTTTTTACCTCAGCCAACCAAATTCTCAGTAAGAAAGAGTACAGGTCGTCCTTGAATTACAACTCTAAAGGAGCCTGCGCATTTCAGTCATAAGTCATGGTGATTGTTAAATGTGAGGTGCCCAGGGGACTGCCTTGCTCAACAACCACTATCCTTCCAGGTACGGTAACTAAGCAACCATACAGGTTGTTAAACAGATGGCGTGAAAGAGCTGCTTGCCAAAAGAGGGCAGGAAGCTCCCGTCCATGGGCAGAACCGCATTGCTGGGCCAGAGAAAGGAAGAAAGAAAGAAAAAACTAAACCTTGGGAAGGGAGGGAAAAAGGGAAACCACTCTTTCTCTTCATCTTGGGCTTGAAGGCCTTTCCAACTTTCTACCAGAGGGAGGACAAGAGAAGCGGTGTGCTGTACCAGAGAAAGGAAGCTTGGAGACATTTATTTCTCCAGCACAAATGGCCCCCTCCCTACCTCCATCTTGCACTAAAAAGTTATAGCACTTAGCAATAGCATTTAGACATATACTTTAGACTTATATACTGCTTCACAGTGCTTTACAACCCTCTCTAAGCGGTTTACAGAGTCAGCCTATTGCCCCCAACAGTCTGGATCCACATTTTACCGACCTCGGAAGGATGGAAGGCTGAGTCAACTTTGATCCAGTCAGGATAAAACTCCTGGCAGTAGGCAGAGTTAGCCTGCAATACTGCATTGTAACCACTGAGCCACCACAGCTCTTATAAACCTTTTTAGTCCATGGAGGGAAGGGAAACCAGTCCTGGAAACAGGAAGTGGCTTGCAACCTTTGCTGCTGGCTTCCCTATTGGCTTACTTTCATAGGAAGCTGGCATGGAAGACTGCAAATGGCATGAATCACATGATTGCAAATGCCTTGGCAACCCATTGTAAGTGTAATCTGACAGCCAACAGCTCAGATCCCCCAACATGAGACTGTGGAGGTGGTGTAATGGCCATCACTTTGAGCACCTTGGTCTAAGTTCCATAGTTCATCTTATTGAATGGTTGCTGAACAAACAGTTGTAAGTCGAGGACTACCTATACAACCTCAGCAGTGTATGAAGGAAAACTTTGGGTATTTAATGCTATCAAAGGCATACCTTTAATAATGTCAAAGTCTGACATTAATGGTACTATTCAGAAGACATACCAAAAACTTCAATTTCACATGGGAAATTATTTCTGAAGTATAAAGACATAAACTGAAGTAAACAGACTACTAAACACTCAAATATATCAAAATTCCAGGCATGATATATAAACTACATGTCTAATTTTGTACTTGATAGCTAGAAAAAAAATCTTATTATTAAAAGAAAATAAAACTTGATATGGAAATTAAAAAAAAAAGATCTTAGTAATAAAATGCTACATGGCTCTGCTTCCCACGAGGACCACATTCCCAGTGCTGTATTCTGCTGGTCTTACTGTGTTTTCCCTTCCAAGATTCAAACGTTGACTTTAAACTTGGAGGTAGGAAAGTGACACTAGGATTCCTTCTTTTCTCACCTCTAGATTTCTTACATTCCAAAAAGGAGTATAGTAGGGACTGAACAGAAAGCAGGAAGGATTTCTCTACCATTCCTTGAAAAGCAGGTATTTTATTTGGATTTATTTCAGGAACTATTTTATTTTTATTTTATTATTTTTGACACCACCACCACCCATACTTAAGTTTTTCTCTTGTAAATGTGTCAGCTGCCACCTCACACTTGCTGGTGCTACGCCACCACATGGTAACAGTCTGCTATGGACTCTGGGGATGGTGGATGGGAAGAGAAATGCTTAGGGGGAAGTGAAACTACTGTATCTCCTCGAGAAGCTGCTTCAAGGTCACAGGGCTGGGAGAAGAACGCAGCTGCATACCAACCTAGGCTTGAAGTGACTGTCCTGAAAGCATCTTACTTGAACCTGAGTGATCATGGAGGGATAAGCGTAGGGAGGCAGGTTAAGGGAGGGAAAAGTTGAACTTAGGGAATTTGGCACGTGATTCTCAGTTCTGGCTATGCATTACCGCAATAACTTGATTTCTAATAAACTTATATCTTCCTCAACTAATGGAGCCAAGAATCATTTCTATGTAGACAATTAAGAGTTGTCAAGTTGGACAACGGAGAGAGAGAGGAGAGAGAGAGAGAGAGATACACAGATATATATGGATGTAATGTTTCTTTCATTCAATATGTTGTTTGTATCTGGCCTTAGGCTGTAATAAAATTGAACTGAATTGAATCAAATCGAACTCTAAGAACAGGTAAGTTTTACTAGTTCTGAGCTGGGTTAAGTTAAAACTTTTTTTCTGCCCACAAGGAAAGGATCAGGAAGAGCAGCTACTCTGATCTTTTTGTATCACTGCCTTGCTAGGAATCCGAGCAGCTCCGATAATTGTTCTGTAAACAATTTTAAATTTAATGATATTTCCAAATGTGTTGCATTTGGAGGAAGCTATGTGTTTCTGGCTCAATGAAATTATGTTTTTACAGCATGTCACTGTCCTTCATTAATTATCATCCATGGCAGATTATATCTCTCTATATCTACATCTATCTATGAAACCTACAATGAATAGTTAAATACAGTGAAATCTCAATTTAGTATGCCACTTGGTGAGAAGGGATAACTGTTAAATTCAAGTATCTGTTAAATCCAAAGGTGGGTAAAAATGTATCAGGGTTGTAGGGAATTAGTTTTTTTATGAGGAAAGCCAAAGAGATAGAAAGAAAAAGTTACCTGTGCATACATTGGGCACACAAATCACCTGCACCAGGGCTGAAATTCAGCAGGTTTGGACCCATTCTATAGAACTGGTGGCGATGATTATGCACAGTTCGGAGAACCGGTAAATCGCACCACTGACTGGCCCTGCCCTGCCCCACCCACTCACTCCTTCTCGGGTTCATACCAGGGATGAAATCCTACCGGTTCGGCCTGGTTCTATAGAGTAGGTTGCAAGCAGCTGGTGATGCCATAGAACCGGTCCTGTTAAAACTCTTAAATCTGTTAAATCTGTTGCCATTTCGTGTGCTTTTGCATTATGTGTGAATCAGTACAGCTGCTTTTGCATTGTGTGTGAATCAGTACAGCTGCTTTTGCATTGTGTGTGAATCAGTACAGCTGCTTTTGCATTGTGTGTGAATCAGTAC
>JANHFT010002120.1:298363-313681 GCA_032467955.1 Pseudoxenodon macrops
AAGCGAGCGGGAGGGAGAGGGAGAGGGAGAGCGGGAGGGAGAGAGGGAGGGGGAGAGAGAGATTGTTTGGATTTTCAGTAAACAGAGTATGCAACTACAGATGCCACTACTAAATTACAATTGTACGGCACACCATACCTGGAACATTATCTAAGCAATAATCTCACTCTCTCTTCAATACCAGTTAAATAAATCTCTCAGCAAAATGGATTGTGCATTTTGAACAAAGCAAAAGATAAGGACCCTCCCCCCCAAAAGAGGAAAAAATGCAGAGAAATAAAACATGCCGTGAATAAACAGGGAATTTATAAGCAGCGTAGAATTAGGTTAGAGTTTTCAGCAGTTCATTTAATTGGTTTCAACTGAATATATTTTATTATTCTGAAAACTAGATATTGATGTTAAAATCCAAGCAATATATAAACATCAATCTTTAAGTTACCAAGTTGTTTTGGGTACCGGGCATACTCCCAAATAATTATAATTTTCAGCATCCTTTTATCATTTTGTTGCCTTGGATTTCGACTTCAGGATCATATGGAGACTCACAAATATTCTCTACTTATGGAATATCATTTTCCTTAGAAGAAAAAGAAAACCCCACTTGAATGGAAAATTATAATCAAGCAGATCCAATCGCAACCATTTGGCCTGGACTTCAAATTCAAAAGGGAGGGCTCAAATTTCAGTATTTGCCAATTTCTGGTACTTAGAAAACTACAATTACTTGGTATTTTATTTTAATAGGTTATGATTTTATTTAAATTCTTATGATTAGAGATCTCAAAAACTGGAAGGGATCCAATCCTCTTTGGCCGTCTAAGAGGGACTGCAATCAAGCATCGAATGTATGGTTCAGCCCCATGAAACTAATAGGGTTAAACCTGCTTAACGTTTGGATTCTGGATTACTATGACCCTAAGTAACCTGAACCTTTGGTAAACTTGGACTGATAATTACTTTGCAAAAATAATATTTCCCAGGACAGCAAGTATCTATGCTATTTGGAAGTGAGAATAATAAATGCTAAACTAATTACCTTACTGTTTTGCATTTTATTCAATCGTATTAGAAAGCTCAAGTCTCTATGTTCTTGACTTACGACCATTTGTTTAACAACACCCCCACCACCACCAAGAAGTTACAATGGCATTGAAAAAAGTGACTTACGACCAGTTCTCGCGCTTAACAATCACTGCAGTGTCCCTGCAGTCATGTGAACAAAAATTAAGGCACTTTCTGACTAGGACAATCAATGGGACAAAGCAGATTTGCTTAAAGACCACGTGATTTGTTTAAACCAGGTACAATTCACTTAATGATGGCATCACTTAGTGACAGAGATTCTGGTCCCAATTGTGGCTGTAAGTCAAGGTCTACCTGTATTGACTTTGTGGGTATTACAGGATCCTATCCTGTAATTTTCTTCAATCTGTGCACTGAAGGAAAAGCTGCACAAAAGGAATCAATTGATAGAATAATGAAAGAAAGAATTTTTTGTGTGCCTGCAGATACAAGACAGAGTCGGGGTGGTAAAACAAACAGCAGGAGAGGAACCTGCTCCTAGAATGGAGGCTGGCAATTCATGGTTTTGAATTGTGTAGGAATACAACATGAATAGCCAATATTATTTCACAACATTGAGTATCTTAACCAATTGACCTCATGGACTATTGCAAGGAATCCGGCCCACAAGAATTCAAAATCTCACTTCATATTCCAGATATTGTGACAAAAGCCTGTCTGTCGATGACCTATATAACAGAGGAAGGCTGCAATGGTGGAGCCAGAACTGGAAAGCAGACACAAAGCAGGAAAACCAAGAAGTTATCATCATACTAAATGCATTCAACCCACACTTTTTAAAAATTACACACCAAGCATTCCCCAATTTATGTATGGCTATTACAGACCAGTGAGGTTTTTTTGAAATTATGTTGGGAGGAATAATGCTTCTCTCTCTTGAAACCCTTCTTTTTCATCTATCAATTACTTTTCTTTTCCAGTACAATTTATGGAATGCAAGAACTCTCCTCTTTTAAAATTCAAGAGTTGAGACAGGAGGAGAAAGGAAGGAGCTGTGTTCATCCTGCTTGTAATCTAAGATGAGCTGGTCGCATGGGATTGCCTTTACATCCCTAAGGGAAAATACTAGCTATCTTCCTTCTTCAGAACTCGCCTAATAATGGCTGAGCCTGGCAACTCCAGAGAAAGAGAAAGAGAGACAGACAGAGAGAGATGTCCTTTCATCTGAAAGTAGTTAAGAAGAGCCACTTCTTAATGGTGACAATGATAAAGATATTACCTTTAAGTTTTTCTTTCTTAGTCAGCTTTTCTTTCATACTTTAGAAAATATTATTTTGGTGTTTTTTTAAATTGTTGTTTATTTAAATCTAGGTACTAGATCAGGGGTGTCAAATTCAAGGCTCAGGAGCTGGATCCGACCCACAGAGTGCTTAAATCTGGCCCATGGGGCCACCCTGGAAACAGCAAAGGACCGTCCCGCAGTGCCTCTGCCAGAGAAAACAGAGCACGAGATGGTGAGCTCCATTTTCACTGACAGAGGGATCCAGGAAGCCATCCCAGCTGTAAATGGAGCTCAGAAGGGTTGCGCATGCCTCCCCCCTCCGAGCTCTGTTTTAGCTAGCAAAGGGTTCCAGGAGGCCGTCACAGCCGAAAACTGAGCTTGGGAGCCCGTTTTTGCTGGCAGAGCACTCAGGCCGCCACAGACGCCCCCCAATATAAGTGACATCGTGCTGGCCATGCCCACCCCAGCCCTCCGAGGTCAAACACAACTCTGATGCGTCCCTCAATGAAATTGAGTTTGACACCCCTGTACTAGATAATTTGTTCTATCTGACCGGCCAATATGGGGCAGCATTTATACTGGTTTCCCAAATGTGTGAATGTGAGCAAAGTTACAATACCGTAGCACTCACATGGTCAACTGTAGTGACAACTATACGCAGCCACAAAGCAGTAATGCAAGGATAACCTAATTGTCATTGTTATGAGGAGTTGCTGTACCAGTGAGATGGGCAGCATAGAAATGTAATAAATTTAATAAATAAAATAAAAATGATTTCAATAAACAAAAAACTGATTATTAGTTTGGTGAACTGAGAATTCTCAGAGTTTAAATAGCATTCTTTCAGATAACTAGTGATTGTTGGGAATATTTTAAAGAAAAATTCTGAAACAAAGATATTTATATAACCAAAACAAACGCCAGGAAATTAGACGGATTTCACAATGTACAGTATATAGTATTAACTATGTATATTAAGGGAACTAGTGTACATAAACAATGTATGTTAAGGACAACTGTGTTTGATCTATTTGTGGACTATATATGTTTATAGTTCTACTCACCTACTCACAAGTATGTTCACCGGGCTTAGTCTCAGGAATTAAATATAGGGTTATGCCTAAAACTTTTATTATATCACAACTTTACATGTCATTCTTCTCTTTTCAGTTGTACATAAAAACTAATTTATATATGCAAACAGACTGGCAAGTATGTCTAAACAATTCACCAGACAGCCTTGCTCTCCCCCTTAGATTGACTCTTAAAGTGCCATGAAAATAAATGGATATAAAATTACTAGATTATCAGATTCTTCAGAGTCAAAATACATAAGGAGAAAAAGAAAAATCAGTACAGGGAATATGCGTTTCTGATTTAAACTGATTCAAGTAAGCCGTTTTTCTTTTTTAAATTACAAATACCATGCACTTTCTTTTCCAATTGACACTTGTGGCCTGATGCCACAAGGATACATTTAGGTATAACACACACACACACCCTCACCCCCGGTTTATAAATATATTTCAGAGTGGAACAGCAGCCCTAAAACAAAAAAAGAATCCATGGGCATGCGTGAAACAACCTGGCTGCAAGTCCTTAAATTAAGGTTACCAAATCTCGGCTGTAAAATCCCAGATAACCAGTAGATGGCAAAGCATTTGTTTTCTGTGTTTTGGGCTGCTTCCTAGGGTGGGCTGGGTTTTTGCAGCCCAGAGCTGCTGGCTATAACTAAATCATTCATGTCATTTCCAGAGCCTGTGCTGTAGCTGCAGCTACAAGCCACCTGATCTTGGGAAAAGATGCAGTTGCTCTAAAAATTGCAGACAAGGGTTACATGTATGTTCAGAAGCAGCTTTTCCTCTCGGATCCAAAGCACTGTAGATAGTCAATGTAAAAGAAAAAGTGAAAACTCTAACCGTACCTGGCTAACAAAGGATCAGTTTAAGATGAAGGGTAGCATGCACAATTATGTTCTTCTTCTTTATTAGGAGCAAACTGAAACCAAATATAAGGCAGGTAGCGAAACTTAATTAGGCCTGCTTAAATCATGTTGGGTATTGCCAAACAGAAGGAGAACATATAGATTTAAAAGAATGTAAGAATTTAAAACATTTCAATATGCTTATAGAAATTGATCTCAAAGGGTATATAGTGTTAGTCTGCTTGAAGAGGAAAGAATGTTAATGTCCCATATTTCTAATCATATATGCTTTTCTGGATCCCAATCTACAATCTGGAAAGCGGTCATTTAAAAATTTGACACACATGGAAATACAACCCATCAAGAATGCCCTTTTATTTATGTTTAGCCATTCAAGGCAGCTAGTGGTAATAACAAAAAGTAACCACTGTTTTCTTTATGATGTTCAGCAGTAAATCATGATTTGCAGATGAGAAGCCAACTCCCAGAATATAAACTATTTTGCCTACTTTCGGGGCACTAATTTTCTCTTCTTGTTTTTGTACTCTCCCGTAGCCATACGCTTAAGTATGTACTGCTGCCAGTAATGTTAACCAAGCCAAAAGTTACAAGAGCTTTCTAATCCTGGTTAAATTCAGCGACACATGGACCAAGTAGAGCTATAGCACGAGACTATTCATACAATAAGGAGAGAAAGAAAGGACATAATTACTCTGGAGAAGGAAGGGTGATGGGGACAGAATAGTTGCAGAAATCTGTAATTTGCCAGTTGAAAAACCACAGGTTACACAGAGCATCTGCCTTACATCAAAAGCAGGCTCCAGTGTGTGTTTATCAGTGTGCAAAGCATAAAGGAGTATAAATGAATAATGCAGTCATGTTGATTATAGTCCTACAAAGGTTATCCTCACACATGGCATATACTGTGGGAAGTAACATTTATGGGGTGAAAAGCACCCCATTCTAAAATGTCCAGCTTCCTTCATGGCTAAAGGTGCCTTCACATACAGACAATACCTTAAGTAAACATACTTAAGGTATTGTCCCTCTTCCTTCCTCAGCTTTTGACAGCTGAGTTACTACCCTTCTAAACTTTTAAGCCCTTCAGCAATGAGGATGACAAATAGGAGGATTACTGTCTACATTTTAGCTTTTACAGTTCCATTAAAAGGTGACCTGCAAACAAAAGTAGGGGGGGGGGAATCGAGGTACTCTAATTTCAAAACCTGAATGCCTTCTGGTTATATGAGCCTGCACAGCATTGCCCCCTCAGTCTAAACTTCATTTTTGTTGTTGTGGTTATTGGAGGGACTGCATAAATCTGTACCAAAAGAAAAAAGAAAAAGAAAGAAAAGAAAAGAAAACCTTGGGAAGGATTGTTTTAGCAAATCTAAGCCCGTTGATCCCAACTATTTACAAGAAAGAAATTTAACTCCTGCTCAGTACATAGTAAGGAAAGAGATCGGAGGGGGAAACTGTAACTCAGAACTTGAATAGGGCAGATATAGAGTATATATTCCGGACAGAATATAATATTTTAGAAATAAGGCTACATCACTTTTTTGGCTTTCATTTAATCTGTTAAGATATGAGTTTAATCTGTCTGATAACAGAGAACCTTCCGTGTCATTCATTCCCATCACAACTTGTATCAATGGATTTCTGCAAGAAAAATAACAAAAGAACTGAGCAATACCAAAACAGTTAGAACATGCATATATTTGCTTTCTGAACACCTGCTCAACCTGACTAGTGAGGGCTTTCTTGAGTCAAAGTATAGTTCCCACAAAGTGGAAGGTGGGGCCACTGGGACAATTACTTTCCCTCTATCCCCCCCCTCCCCATAGATTTACAAGAGGCTTGAGCAGTGCCCTGCATGCTGTAGGAAAAGATCCGACTGGGTACTACGAAAGGGCCAACTTGTAGTTCATGTAACCCTCATACTTCAGGAACTGGATGGGCTATCAATGCTTTTCCGAACCTATGCTTAAAGATGATTTAATTGTATTTTTGAGTGTTAAAAGATCACCTGCCTGCATTTGAAGATCAGGAAGACGATAGGCAGGCCAGTCTGGCCTCACAAAGGAAAAGCAGGGCAACTTACTGTGCAATCTTCGATTTGCATTCCAGTTATGTTTATCTTGATGGGCTCTTTGTCACCATCCTATTCTCTAGGCTGGGATGTTATCTATTATTTCTCACTACTGTATTGTGTTATGCTAAATGACTAATTCCCCCCAGCATGCACCCCCCCCCAGTTCAAATATAGGCAAAAGTATTTTAAAAATCAACACAATCTCAAAAATGATTGCGTAACCATTAAAAAAAAAAACTAGAAATTGTTTGATGAACAAAACAATTTCAACAGCACTGACTGTATTGATTGAGAAAGTTCTTCCTTTCCACTTGTGTGGAGGGAGAAAGACTTAATTCAAATGTTCACAAAGAGTACATATCCACAATCCTTTTCTGCAGTTCAGGTGTAGCTTTCTCCTTCCAGTTCTTATTGTTTTGAGTTTTCCCCCCTCTTCTTTTTAATATGTTAGACATCCTGACAGGTTTATAGCTTAAAGAACCACTTAAATAATAAATACATAGGTCTCCTACATTAGTTCCTTTTGTGTAAGAGTTTCTGATAGCATGAGTAGGTACTCTCACAAAATGAGATACATCATTTTCCAAAATTTCCTATGTCCTTTGGTTATTGTCCCATCCCCCCGTCCCCCAATTCTAGCTCTGCAGAAAACTGATTGGGTGCAGAAAGAGCAAATCACTGAAAATAGGACTAACTAACTAACTAACTATCCTGCCCTCTCTTTCTTCCAGGCATGGAAGATTTGGCTGGAAGACCTGGTTTCATGGCAGTCTTCCTTCACAACGAGCCCTTACAAATCATTTGGGAGGAATTCGGTTTCTTTATCGGTGTGGATTTTTTAAAATGACAAGACGGATTTGTATATAAAGATATGCTTTAAAAAACGGTGTTACCTGTTCCTCACTATGAAAAAAAAAAGGGAAAGTACAAAAAAAACCAAAAAACCAACCAAAACCAAATGTTAAGCAATGACAGATTCACAGCATTAGGTAGTAAAAAATACAGATTCCCCTGGTTTCCTGAAATAGCGCTTGGGAAATGCTTGGTAGAAATTGCTCCTGAAATCTGCTAAATGTGCAGTGACTATTTCCAGACATTCATCATGTCATTTCTTTAGTCAGACTTGCCAAATCTTTTAGTACGTAGCAAAGAAACCAAGGACATGATAAGGAAGGGCAATTCTCAAGACAACCGGCCACCTCTCAGATTCTATGATACTTGTCTCTCCATCCAGCCATCTTGGGTTTTTTTTCTAAGAATTTAAATACATTTTCTTCACTTCAGCTAGTTCCAAGCTTTAGTCTGATACGGGAAAATATAATAATAATTACACTCCCGCATCTTTATTTATCTGTCATATTCAGTTTTATATTATTGTTCATAATGTAATTTGCTCACAAAAATTATTACGAAGAAAGAATGTGTAAGATTCTCTGAATTTACATAGGGTTATTTAAATATACCAACAGTGTGAATCTAAGCACTGCAAATTCAGCCCTTAGAATGCTGAAATCCTAAAATGATCCTCTATAAAACGTTTGATAGCTATGTAGTGAATTATTTACAGGAAATTATGAAAATTGTTTAATCTTCGCCACAAAGAACAGTGTGCCAGGTAGATTTGGAATAAGATATATATGAACATGTCCAAAATAACCAACCTGAAATGCTCAACTGGGGTTCTGAATGTGGAGCTCTCCAGTCTCCAATCATCACATTAAAAAAAACCAAAGTACACAATATGTGGGTTTTACCACCACCTGGGCAAATATACCTAGAACTGACTGCATCTTTGTCTGGTTGGTTGTCAGAGATGGACCGGGGAGTAACCTGAAGGGTAAAAATGCTTCCTATATATGAAATCAAAATAAAAGAATTAACAGAATAAACCCATAAGCTCAAACCACTTTTTAAAGGTATGTCATCAACAGATAAAATTGCCCTGATAGCCTTGATATAGCAACAAATGTATTGTATGTCAGAGAGTTTGGAATCTAGAACATGGGAGTTTTATTTCACTGAGCAAAAACAAATATAAATGTATAAGTCCCTCTACATCTCTCAAAAGATGCCAAGAAGCATCTGGAGAACTATCTTTTTTTTCCCCCTAGTAAAAGCTCAAGGGAGTTGAGCTAAGCAGGTTTTCAGTGCCCAGAATCCCTACACAGGCATCCTTGTCTTCCTTCTAAGTGAATTTATCCATCACTTGAAAATTTCCCGTCTCAGTTCATCAGTCCTCAGCAAGTACACGTTTCCTTCCTTACCTCTGCTCTCACAAAATCTCTGGGAGCAGAAACATTTATTTAACTTGACTTGCTCTTTTTCAAGCTATTAAGGTGCTTCCTAACTTTGCTGGAAAACTGACACAGGCTCCTTTCACTCCAAGAATTATTTGAATTAATTTATTTATTCAATTTATGTAGCTGCCCATCTCACATGCGTGCCCCTCCAGGTGACTTACAATTAAAACAGAAATAGAGCCAGCGAACCAAAACAACAACAACAACAGCAATATAAACAATGCAAACATTAAAAACAATTAAAATCTTAAAATGCAATCCCCCGGAGACCACAGCCATTCAAGAAGCATGCAGCCATTTTATGGGCTCCACACCATTCTCCAATCCTTAGGCCAGATGGTAAGTCTACAGGTCTGTCTAGAAGACCATCAAGGTTGGCGCCAGTCTGACTTTGGGGGTAGTGATGTTCTATAGGGAGGGTACAATGCAGAGCAAAGATCCAACATGGATTTTTGTATTTGCATAATATCCCTCCAGGAAATAAGGTGTAAGTAAGAAGAGTCTTTCTGAGTCGGTTTGGGGCTGCAGGGGAAAATGCGGGATTCCCTGAACACAAGTCAGCTTATGCAACGCTGCAATGTTTCCCAAAGTGGTAGCTAATGGGAGATTTGATTCTGCCAAAACAAAAACCTTTGCAAATAGCTCAACTTCTATTAATTAATATGGAGAGGAAAAGAACCTTCATGCAAATTCACTAGCCCTGATTTATATGTGTTGGAACAGTTACAACACTTCAGTACCAACACAGAATATAGATTTCTTCTGCACCCGGAATTAAAATAAAGGCGTTTTTAAAGCAAGCAACACAGATGGATTAATGTTTTAATTAGAGCCATACCGAAATGTACACCCATGATGATCTTTTTTAGCAAAGAAAAAAAGAAGAAGTATTTTTCAGGAGACAAACTATTATATATCTGCAACTTCAGTGAGCTTTTGGGTGTTGATTATTTTTTCTGCACAACTTACACTTGCAGTGATCTCAATGAACCAGCGATCATAGAATTAATGGGATAATGTCACTGTACTATATAAGAAGTCAAGCTTGGCTTTCTAAAAGCATAGTTAGGAACAAAGCCATCTCTTTCAAAATAATTTTTCTCATCAAAAATTTCCTGCATACTGTGAGGTGAAGGGGACCTAGACCTCAAGGTAATCCACGGTAGCTCCAATGCCATGAAACACCTGTCCCCAGAAAGAAGCCTGTCCCCCTCATTGTTAGGTCTTCTATAAGGCCATCAACATAATTTTATTTATGCAGGTTCTTGAAGAGCAGTAATGCACGGGATTGCCATATGAAGGGTTGCTGTATTTTAATCTGGAGTAGGGAAACTCTATATTACCTAGAGTTTTGAGAGAGAGAGATGATACAGGTAGTCCTTGACTTACGGCCACAATTCATATCTAAAATTTCTGTTGATAAGCAAGACAGTTGTTAAGTGAATTTTGCCCCAGCTGTTAAGTGAATCACTGCAGCTGTTAAGTTAGTAACATGGTTGTTAAGTGAATCTGGCTTCCGCCATTGACTTTGCTTATCAAGTCGCAAAACATAACCTCGGGATGCTGCAAATGTCTTAAATGCATACCAGTTGCTAAGTGTCCACATTTTGACGACAATTGAGGACACAATCCATGGGGATTGTGAAAAGGTGTTTTCTTCAGCCCCACTATGACTTCGACCGGTCGCAAAATGAATAGTTGTAAGTTGAAGACTACCTGGATATAGTCAATGTTCGTTAACTAAATAAACTAACTCACTAAAATCTAATAAAATAATAACAAATTCAACAATAACTATAGAACATGAAATCGCTAAAAGACCTGAATACAGATGGTGGCTGCTTCTCCTCCAATGACCATTTGTTGAGCAATGTGAATTGACCATAGTAAACAAAGAAGGGAATTCAGCAATGGTGGCAAGGCATCAGCAACAGGTCCCATCCCATATGCCTTGCTGACAAGTCTTCTAAGGACACAGGAGAGCCTACTTATAAGCCTACTACCTATGAGAGAAGGCAGTCCTATAATTGTCTGGTCCTGAGTCTTGAAAAATGTACAAATATAGAATTCTTAATATTCTTTTAAAAAGTAATTTAAAATATAAAGAAATCCACTGACCTACAAAACTGATCAGAAAATTTGCCACCACAACATAAATCCATTTGAACTCAAATGTCGCAAGGGATATTACCGGTATATATAGATAACTGAATTCACTAGCAGGGTGGGGGAAATTTAAATGCATTTAACTGCTTTATATTACATAATGTATATTATGCAGCATAACTTATCTTGACTTTTACCTAAAACAGAACTGAAGCATGTTGTGTGTGTGTATGTTGCGTTTTTTTTCAAAAGGCTGTTTTAACTAGTTCATCGTCCATCTATTGGAAATCCACTAGGCATATTATCACTTGTGATAATAATGTAATTTAAGTCTGTGGTGTTGCAAATCTAGCAGCCTGCTGGGTAGGAGCTAAAAGGACATCATAGAAAACTAGATACTTCCTGCATATAAATGTCGTCACTTAGATCTTTTGGCATATTTTTCTATTTTATTCCAAGCATAAGAATCAAGTGACTTTGATAGAGCTCACACATCTATCTTTCCCTGATACATTATGGATTATCCAAGCATATATTATCTGACCCACAATGGTGTATTTTAGAATCTGTTCTAGCTGTTCAGCCTGTAGTAGTTGAAAGTAGTTGAACCCACTAAGTTGAAAAGACAGAGATGGATAAAAGTCCTTGGGAACGCTCCCTGACCTTGATTGCAAAAAACTATGATGTGATGGAATTCTCTAACCTTGGAAATGCACATGACAAGTTTCCAAAATAAAATACTAAAGAAAAACAAATGGCCCTTTTTGTGATAACAAATAAGTGATTAGCATCCTTCCTATTAACCAAGACTCTGATAGAAGATCAAAAGTAACAGGGAGATACTCCCTTAATATATTCAGGAATACATGAGAGCTGGCTTCCAAAATTCTATAATTTAACCACTTGTTCACTGCAATAAACCTGCCTATTCTGAATCCTTGAGTATCTTGCTTTTATAATTGTGAGCTGCTGTAAAGAGCTTGACAACAGCACTATACTTCCTACCATGTTAAGTCAGGCAGTAAAGGAACACTAGTAAAAACAGTGGTGTAAAAGATAACATGAAAGCCTTTAATAAAGAATTAAGAGGTTCCCATACTACCTAGACAATCAGAAGTGTTTTAACGTCTATACCTAGAGTGTCATTGGGCCTTTATAATTTATGCAACACAAAAATATCTAGAATTTATTGGATGCCTAGGACAGCATTTTGTTGAGGATATAATAAGGGCACATATTTACAATGTCCTATACTTACCATGCTTTGGGGGAGCATAGCAGTAGACATATAAACGTGACTGTGTAACTAAAGCTAGAATTTTCAGAGAATAATTTTCTCTTGAATTACATGAAGTTTGACAACTGACAACAGGATTGGATTCTTCATGCCCTTCTAAAAGACTGACACTGTAAAGTGGAAAAATAAATTATGGCTCCATTCCCTCAAAGGATTGAAGACCTGGTTATACTCGTTACTTGTGAGCAGATCGTTTACAAATGTATGGATAAATTGTATTACAATTGTATGGATAAATAAGGAAATATGGCACTCATTTATACAAAGTACAACAGGTATGATAGTCATATAACTGTATAATGTGTGTATACTATTTCACACACAGAAGTGAATATTTGTGTCAGATAATTAGATATACAATTGTAACTGTTCATTGTTCTAACAGCACACTATTTTTTTTCTTCTGTTGTATTTTCTTACTTTTTAAAGCACTTAAGGCTTTTTCACTTTTAATCACTTACATTGTTTTTTGTAATGTATGTATTCTTGTGTTTTGTTCTTTTTGCTTCTTTTATTTTTCTGTTACTAATTTAAAAGCAATCAAAAATGTTTAAAAAGCTAAAATATAGGGCTGCTAGATCTGGGCTGCAAAAATCTAGATCATTAAATAGCAGCAAAATGATATCGCTTCCTGTATTATTTTCACTTCAAACATGTATATACGTCTACACCTACACACACACACACACACACACAAACAGTTCTGTCCTAATGTGGGAAGTGCCCCCATTTTCTGACCTCATAAAAATGTTAAGTATATCTTTGGGCCATCAAGAAGCTGCCTATCCCCACACTAAATTTTTCTGTCAAGTTTTCTTGTGCATTTTCAGACTTCAGGCATACATAAATCCCATATGAGAAAGTCATATGTAAATGGTTTAGCAAGACGATTCCATCTATTTTTCTATCCGTTTTTGTTGGGAGGCAAGTTATCTTTCTAAAAAAAAACCATATAGAAGGAAAATCCCCCCCAAGAGTGCTACCCCTTTTCACTTCCTCTTTTTTATAATTTTATAGATGGTATATTAAATATCTCCCTATGTAGCATAGCTTCAAGATATAATTGAAACAAATTCTTGAAAAGAACAAGTCAAACATTTTTTGTTTGCTTGTTTTAAGCCTGTGTTCCTATCTCATTAAGGATAAAGATGATGTGAGGGGAAAAAATAGTGTGTGGTACACCCTTTTAGACACGAGATATTTCCAACCTTTGTAGATTATCACACGCAGCTCTGCAAGGCTGGCTACTGTTGGATCGTTATTTATAAAATGCTGCAGAGAAATAAGCAACTTGTGGAAAGTTCTACATAATTGTTAAATGTTATGACTATTTTTGACTCCGCTAGCTTTCTCATGCCTGTTTCCGCTCAGCTAAATCTGACTGCTTCTGAATGAACTGCAAATGTACATGAAGTGTAATTCTCAATCACCTTCACTCTCATTTTTCTCATACCGCCCTTTCTCAAATCTTTGACCCAGCTAATTTCATTTTTGTGTAGGGAGTATTTCAGTTGTCTTTTCCCAATCTGAAACCTTTTTAAATGGAGGCAAAAGCTCATGGTGCATCTTGGTGTAAAATCCTCACATTGCTATGTTAACGGAAGCACTGTGGAATTGTAAAATCAGTCATGAGACCCCTGGATGGAATTTAGCCCAATCATACAAACGGCAAAAAGTAGCTGTTTTGTACAATACAACATAAAACAGGCAAAAAGAACGAGACCTCTAAACTTCCACTGTTTCCTGGCTGAAAGTGACTAAAGAGGTGAGAATGTTTACTTGATACAGGAAAAAAAAAAACCTAACCTCATGAGATTACCAAAATATCAATTTAAAATTACTTAAGAAGAACAAAACAAATGCACTATCGTGGATCTTCCTTGAAATTCAGGATTCATTTCTGAAACTGATCAAGGTGTGTTACAAACAAATGGATGCTGATACAGGTATGTGAATGTTGCCTGTTTGCTATGAATATCTCCTCAGAACCTAAAAATCGTAATCTTGGCTGTCAGGCCACTAATCTACCAAACCCAGTGATGTTTACAGCATCTTGTAGCTGCCACGAATTGTGAAAATTGACTTTTCCAAGCTTAAAGGTGTTCACAGTCTTTAACTCTTCCTCGTTTGCTTAGTTTTTCCTCCCTCAGATCATATATGGCCACAATCCATCTACCTGTTCTATATCCTCTTATTGTCTTATGCCTCTACCATCTCTTACATGGCTAGTCCAGCCTTCTCTAATCCAGCTATGTGGACGATACGGTACAACTCACTCGGAGGACGCCAGAGTACAGAGGACTGGAGATTTAATCATGCCAAATGCAAATAAACATCATGTTATCATCTAACGGGGACCGTTTTGATAATAGAGTAAGAGTAATAAGGATCCACCTGCCACTTTACTAGAAGAAAAGCAGAGGCTTTAAAAAAGCAAGTAAGAGATTGGAGCTGATGCAGAGGAATGAAAAGTTTTAGCATCTGCAAAAGAACTATACAGACAGCCCTCAACTTACAACAGTTCGTTTAGTTACTATTCAAAGTTACAACGGCACTGAAAAAAGTGACCTATGACTGTTTTTCCACACTTAATGACTGTTGCAGCATCCTCCATCGCCGTGTGATCAAAATTCAGAACCTCGGCATCTGAATGGCATCTTTATGACGGCTAGTGTCCCAGAGTCATGTGATCCCTTTTTGCAACCTGTAAAATGGGGCAAAATTCACTTAAAAAATGCCTCGCTTAGCAACAGAAATTTGGGGCTCAATTATGGTCGCAAGTCAAGGACTACCTAGGCTTCCACATTTTCTGAGACATTAGTCTGCCTCCACAATAGGGCGAACCCATCACCTCCAGCTGTATAGGGTCTAAGCTTCCACTAGTTGCTTTTATAAGTCATTCCAATGGATACATTGCTGTGTGATGTCCAGCAACATAGTCTGTTTCAATCCTTGGGCCAGATTGTTCAAAAGACTACCCTGAATAAAAGGCATTTAACGAACGTGTTCTTTAAAAAAAAATAAGCACATATAGTATACTTTTCCCTTTAATTATCTTGATGTTCACCCTATAAGTTAGTTATTCGCAACAGTGACAGGATATTACTCAACTGCAGTAATAAAATGCAAGTGCCTCCGTACAATAGAATAGACGCACCAGTGTATAAGACGCACCAAGATTTCAAAGAAGTAAGTAAGAAAAAAATAGTTTTTGTCTTCCCTGGCCCCAGGAACACTCTGCAGGCCTCCCAAACCCTCTGTGCACCCTGGGTTTTTCTGCAAAGAATG
>JANHFT010002120.1:331691-344174 GCA_032467955.1 Pseudoxenodon macrops
TTTCAAGCCAACTTTTGCACTCTCCTTCTTCACCCGCATCAAGAGGCTCTTTAGTTCCTCTTCACTTTCTGCCATTAAAGTGGTATCATCTGCATATCTCAGATTGTTATTTCTCCCAGCAATCTTAATTCTAACCTTTGATTCATCTAGCCCTGCTAGACGATGTGCTCTGCATATAAATTACACAGGCAGGGTGACAGGCAATTGTTACAGATCTTTCTATTTTGGAGTAAGAATAGAATACAACAGAATAAGGCATCTTGGCTATCCATAGTGAAGGCAGAATGATGCCCATTTTAAGCTCAAAGCTCAACTATCTCCAACACAAGTAGCTAGACTGTATTCTGCTGCACCTGAGGCAAAAGGCTTTTACGGTCCCAAAACTGAATAGGTTATAACTGAGCCCTGCTCTCTGGCAGAGTAGTAGTTCAGAAAAATAGCTGAAATGATAAATGATTCCCATCCAGCATCTTATGCCTGGAAGCACATGTTTTCAAAATTCATAGCTTAATCTATTCCACGTATGTGTGGCTCAGGCATTTTGAAAAGGTTGATTTCCTATGTCCCGTGCGTCATTTCAGCAGATTCAAATAAACAATGTTCCTGCTTATCATTATTTTCCTTTAAAAAGATGAAAATAAAACTTAGTCCCTTGAATGAATTGATTTACATTCCATATTCTCCTTTGGTTTATTGAATTGAATCAAGCTCTTATAAGGCAGCCTGTTCAGTTGTTTCAGCTCGGGAGGCGAGGATTAAACGTGTCATTCTTTCTATCAGAATGAAGTGAGATCTTTGGCATTTTGTTTAAATGAAACTCATCAATAATATCTCTCGGTGTGTGAATGCCTTGACAACATGACAACCTGCTGCTGTTTTGCATCTTGAGGGACTGTTTCCTGAGGTCATTAAAATGTCAGTTAAAAAAAAAATCATTCAGATTATATGTGCGGAAGAAACATATAACAAAAGCATTTCTTGCAATCAGCTTGTACTACAAAGGCTTCATAGCATTCCAAATAAAGTTCATTCCCAAAGGAAAATGATAGTGTGTGTTTTTTGCTTTTTTTTGCCTGGGCCTGTCTCACCTCTGATAACTGATATTGCTATGCTAATATTTAAGCAAGTCGTTCTGGCACTTCCCTCAAAAGTAATGATGGTCAGGCAGCAAAAGCTAGACTGTGCATACAGCATTTATCCACCAGTGCCTCAGATCTGGCACTGGGGGAGTATCTTGCTGGCTGCTCCTGTGCTTTTGCCTGGGGATTTTATTTTAGCAACAAAGACCACATCACCGTCACTGTCTCCTTTGGATAAAAGAAAGCTGGAAATCAGTCAAGCAAGGCTTCAGGCAGCCTTCGCTAAATAAATCAGGTTTTGTGTGCTCAGGAGAGTGCCCCTTTTAGTGTACACATCCCAGTCCCTCTTTTGTGGATGACAATCTTTATGAATATTCATTTCTAGTGAGCTGGAGGGGGAGAGAGTCAGCCAGCAACCATGCATTGAATCAAAAGCTGGAGAAAGGCGGAATGGTTTCTAGGTTTGAGCTCCTGATGGAATAATACAGCTTTCTCGTGCTTGCTCGCTACTCCAAAAATGCTAAATGTGTATATTCTTTCAGCCCCAACAGAATATAGCATCTGAATTTAAGGTAAAACTGTGAGACTGTGTAACAAAAATATTTGGATAGCCATCTTCTATTTGTCCCAGCTAGATGGCAGCATCTAGCCAACCTTGGCTAATCTCAAAAAAGCTAAGTAGGGTTGCACCAAATTTAGTACTGGGATGGGAGACTAATATCGAAACAGCCAGAGGGCTGGATTGGGAAGATAAAATAACATTCCAAAAGAAACCATTTCAATACTGTTGCCAAGAAAGCTCCATGACATAAAGTTCATAGGAACTCAACCAACTATAGCCTGAGGGCAGCCACACACCAATGATATTAGTTTACATAATTTGATTCCCAGAAAAATCAGAGCTAATCTGCATTGGATCGATTACCAGTGTTGGCAATTACCAACAGAAAACAAACCAGCTAGTTAGGCTGGCCTGTTGGTTTTTCAAAGGAAGCAAGGAACAAGGTGTGACTTTCATGGCGACTGAGCATGTGCAGTGATGACAGTACAGAGGCTCCACCCTCTGGGTGGATGCTTATAAAGGAGGATTGCCCAGTGACGTCATTAGGGGCAAAACGTGCTTTCTTTGCTGCAAAAACTCTCTTCCTCTGTTATTTTCTTGAATTAGTTTCTACGCAGCAAGATCTCGCAGCATTGACTTTTTGAACTCTGTATAGAATCATGTACATAGTTGGCAACATATAAATATATTGGCACAATCTACAAGCATTTATGGTTGTTCTTATTTTTTGTAGACAGCTAGAGGAAATTTGCGAATCTTTCCAATTCATGAAAGGTAACAAGAATTGCCTTGCAGAGTTTATAAAGGGAATTTTTACGGCTGACCTCCTCATTACTGTATCTGTTCTGTATTCTGTACTGTATCTCTGAGGAGAATATGTTCTCTGAGGAGAATTTGGCCATCTACTATGTGAGGGCCAGTAGAGCATATTATGGATTACCCTCTGGAATACCAATGGAGAGGGAGCCTGGAGGCAAATTTGGGTTACAGTTCCCTCTCTCTGGAGCTTGTCCCAGAAGATTAGGACAGCTCTCTCCTTGTTAACATTTCTGGGAGGCCATCAAGGCAATATTTCCTATCGGAACAGACAATGCCCTATAGTTACAGTGATCATTTTTTCTTGGGGGAAAAAAAAATAAAAGGACAAGCCTGAAAACGGGGCAAATCTGAAAAAGGTCCATGAGGTTTAAAAAAATTAGCCATTTATGTCTTTAACTTTGCTTTACAAATGGAACATTCAAGAGCAAAACCAAGAAAACAATTAAACAAATCTAAAGGACAGCTTTGTGAAATAAAGGAATTATTCCTTTATTTGATACTGGTTTCATATTCTAAACCTTTTTTCCCCCCCTAGTGAATTGTTTTGGTATCAGTTGTACACCTCCTGGGTTACACACTGAGGAAAAAGAGGAAGTAATACCATACAAAGGGTTGTTGTTGTTTTTAAAAAGCAGAAGACAAAGAAGACTTCTTCCCTAAAATAAGATAAAAATCTTGAATGCACTTTTGCCAGGACTGTACTTTTTGCCTTCACTGTAAATTCTTAAATCATTTTCTCGGGCCTCTTGGGATAATATTTCGCCCTTAGAAATGTAGCCAGGGAGAGAGCAGCAGCAGGCCCTGGGCTCATCTGCTCACCACACTGTGGAAGGAAGCAAGCAATCGTGCCAGGAAAACACTTATCTAATAAATACATATATGCACTCAGGGTTGGCATCTGGTGGGAAGGGAGGTGGAGGTAGAGAATCTAAAGATGTAATCTCAACACGCTTGACAAATATCGGAGTTGAAGTACGCCAGGCAACTTAAAATAGCCATCAGGGTGCAATCCTATGCTGCATGTTCCTCAGCCTGAAACACGGGAGGGCTGCTTCTCAAGCTAATAACTTCTATACATGCTAGGCTCCAGTTTGCATGTTCCCCAGCAACCAGTGGACTTTTATTTGGGATTCCTGGAGTTGAAATCCAAGCCTTTAGGAGAACCTTAGTCCTGGGAAAACAGTTATATTTACAGTATGTATTCAGAGTAGCTCCCTTGGAAACTGTGACCAGGTTGACACAACAGAATAAATTACCTTACAAGGCTGTGTTTGCAGGGCAAAAACGAAGCAAGAGCACAATGTATTTCGTCTTGACTGGAACCAAAAAAATGGCAGAATATAAATCTAATCAATCAATCAACATTGATTAGTTTTCCATAATATACTAAACCAAAATAAAGCAAACCATTTCTTGCCTCAGTGCAAAGTAAACACACTACATCTATGCTTATCATTGCAACTGACAAAGCAAACGGCATTTATGTATCTGAACAGACGTTAAGTCCACTCGAATTCAATGAAATTGATCTGCGAATAAATTTAGGATAGCAGCCCAAAAGGACTGACACTTTTTTTTTTAAAGCTTGTAATGCATGGCAAATTTTCAAGGGAAAATTTGAACAGTTTAATGTATGGGAGTTTAAAAATATTGCATTTCTCCATTTCAACATCTCCCTTCCTATACTCTCATATAATCCTATCTAAACAACCATTACGTTAACTATATACCGTGTTTCCCCCAAAATAAGCCCTCTCCGGATAATAAGCCCTCGCCTGAAAATATTTAAATACATGCGCAGCTGGTCCTTGCTGGTTAGGGTTAGGGAGACAGAACTGGAAATCAGATAAGATGGCAAGAGGAGCCCAGTCTTGCTCCAGATGCCCCAAAATAATACCTCCCTGAAAATATGGCCAAGTGCTTATGTCGGGGTTCAAAAAAATATAAGACAGGGTCTTATTTTCAGGGAAGTGCAATTTATTTCAGCAATACAGTAGTTTTATTTCCCGCCAGCAACTGATCCCTGAATATACACATACACATCCTTAGAGAAAATTGTTAAAGAGATCAAAATCCCAAAAAATGTGACTCTGGTTTTGGGAACTGAAGGTGGGGTTTATTTAAGCATATTTATCCTGTCTTTTAGCCTCAGGATTCTTGAGAGGGCTAATGACATTAGCAATAAAAAAACAAACATAAAATAAGAACATCACAGCCAATTACTGTATAGATTTTTTGAAAAAAATCTACTACTGTGTGGATCTATTAAGGAAGAGTTAACAATAAACAAAGGACCAGCACTTAATTTGCTCCAGACAATCCATTTATAGAAAAGTCATCTGTTAATGATAAGTTGTGCATGTGGGGAGGTGTATATATAAATTTTATGTATTTTGTTAGATTTTTATCCCAGCTTTATCATTTTTATAAATAATTTAGGATGGTGAACAAACATAATATTCTTTCTTCCTCGTTTTTTCCGCACTACGACAATCCTGTGAGGTAGGTTGGGCTGAGAGAGAGTGACTGGCCCAAAGTCACCCAGCTGGTTTTCATGCCTAAGGCAGGATTGGAACTCAGTCTCCTGGTTTCTAGGCCAGCATTTTAACCACTAAGACAAACTGGCTTTCATATACAAACAGTATCTTCCCTTCCATTTAATATTAGAATGTGTGCATATCAGATCAAAATCACAATGAACTTGGGGGGTAGAAGAATGCAATCTGGAAACAGGCAGATAGGACCACTATGCAGTTTGCTCAATCAAAAATGAAGAAAAGAAGAGTTGGACAACCACATATTAAAATAGATCCAGGCATGATTCAACAGTGATTTGGAAAAAGTGCTTTTAATCTCAGGCAAGCACAACATCTCTCTGCTCATCATAAAAACAGCTGGTGACTTTTCAGGCTTCTGCTCAAATCTGAATAAAAGATGCTGCTGCTTTAAAGAATCGCTTTAACTTTCCTGGATTCATAAAAGCAGCAATATCTTTTTGTTTACTTTGTGATTTGCAGGCTTACACAGATGCTTTAAATTGGGATTCTTTAATAAATACTACAGAGGTGCTGCATTCATGTTCAGGCAAGGTTTGAGGCAGAAATGAGACCTGGCAGGAGAAATCTGGGAAGAAATCAGTAGGATAAGTGTAGCAATGTATCTGGATTTTTGGGGTGGGAGGAGAAGTTCCTTGTGATGCTGATAATGGTCTGGACTAGTCCCTACTATTTTCTTGGCAACATTTTCAGAAGTGGTTTGCCTGGACTGAGAATATTTGGCCTATGATCACCTCACTGGCTTTTGGCTAGAACTCATGGTCTCCCAGTTTCTAGAACTGGTGCCTTAACCACTACATCCAATTGGCTCTCCAAGTACCTGGTTACCAATGTTTATTACTTTCTCAGCCAAACCCCCAATCTGCAACAAGGAGGTATTAACACTGGATGAATTGCAGAACGGTGTTAAGCCACTCTCAACCTCAGCTTGGCTTTCAAAATTAGCAGAGCGCTACATTATAAAACTGTGTTAGCTCTTAGTCAAACCTTCTTGATGTTTTATTTATGTATTTAGGTTATTTTTAGAGCAGTACCAGACATAGTCATGTAGGAGCACCCCATTTATATGAAACTTCCAATGTCGACCTAAAAGGAAAGCCACGTATTGATATTATCAGCTGATCAATAGAATGGATCAGTTCCTGCCTTGGATAGATTTGAAGCTTTGTCTGATAAATCCTTCCAATCCTGTCAGGTTTCCAAAACAAGAAGAATGGCATTCGTATAAACTGTATCAAAAGATGGGGAAGGAAGGAAAACTGCAGTTAAGTCTCTCTTAATGTGCCCTCTATTCCTTCTGGAGCCAGTTTTGATTCGAAACAACGAACATCTAGGCCGAAAAGATAGTGAAGTCCCAAAGAGAACCACCACAGAGAAAGACGAAAAGTATATACACAGATAATATACTTCATTTGTCTTACAATTCACATTGCAGAATTATCAAGATCAATTTGGAAGGAAAATATTGGGTATGCTACCTCACCTCTTTATTAAAGCAACAAACAGTTCTATTTAAAACCTTCAGTAAAATAAACACATGGTTTTTTTTTCCCCTCATACAAAATAAATTATAACTTAAGCACGTTATTTGCTGACTTTTATTTCTAGGAGGACACACTAGTGTTCTGTTACCTGATGTATGAAAAACTTTGGATTTTCCCATTTGTTTCCATCAGCAACTCTTTGGAGACATTTAAAAAAATTTTTTTAAGGGATAATTAAAGCAAACAATTATAATGAAATATGGGGGGATTTTATAAAAACAGTGTTGGTGAAAGGCAAAAGGAATAAACCTACTCAAGAATATATGTTGGTTGGAGGGGATAAGGACACAATTGGAATATATTGTATATCTTTTAGTTGTTATAGAAGAGAAATATAAGGAAAACAATTGTGTCTGGGAGTGGAGGTGCACGGTAATATTTGTATTTTTTCCTTTTTTTGTATTTAAATGTATATGTACTGTATTTCTATTATTTGTATTTAAAATAAAACAATATAAAAAAATTTAAAAGCTTTCTGTGGGAAGAACCTTGAAATACCCTATCTGCAAATGTCACTCTGTAGTCTTAACCAGCATGTTGGGCTCCCAAATAAATTGGTAGTCAGTTATCTGAACTAATACAGGTAATCCTTGACTTATGTTCATTTGTTTCATGACCATTCAAAGTTATGATGGAGCTGAAAAGATAGTCCTTGCACTTATGACCGTCACAGCATCCCTCGGTCACATGATCAAAATTTGGACCCTTGGCAATAGGCATGTATTAACAACATTTACAGCATCCTGAGGTCATATGATGGCCACCTACATCTTTTATAGGAGGCTTCCAACAAAAGTCCATGGGGAAAGCCAGGTTTGCTTAACTATCACATAATTCACTTAACCACCTCACTGATTCACTAAATAACCATGGCAAAAAGGTGATAAAATCAGGTGGAACTCACTTAATGACCACCTTGCTCAGCAATGGAAATTCTGGCCCCCCAATTGTGGTCGTAAATCAAGGATTATCTGTACCAGGAGTGGGTTCCTCTTACCTTTCCTATCAGTTCGGGTCGCGTTGGAAGTGCCCATTTTGTGGGTGCGCACTTGCTACATGCATGCACGCGCACTCATCACTTCTGGGTTAAAAACCCCTGCGCATGCGCAGAAGGATTTGTGCATGCACAGAGAGAGGGTTGCTTTTTGGCCGATTTGAGGCTGAAACACCAATTTTGAACCGGAAGACCGGTTCAGGGGTGTAGCCGGCTGGCTGCTGCTGCCGGTTTGGCGAGCAGGGGCAAATTCCTGCTACCGGTTCAGGCGAACCAGTCCAAACCGTCAGCAACCCACCATCTCCCTCACTAGTTTCACTGCTCCACTTACTACAAGATTCTGGCATTAACCCTACGTTAATTTTCTCCAAACTACTGCTTATGTGCCTAGTAAAGTCCACTAGGACATAAACATGCAAATAACACTGAATATGTCATCTGCATCAGCTGTATCGCGATGCAAAAATAACCTAATTCCATTCCTTTTTGTAAGGACAACGAGGTTCACATGACATTGCTTGTATCTTTCAAATGCACGACCAAAATTCCCAACCAGATGGAAAACTGACCCACACCCATTGTAGACATACTTCATCTGGATTCAGCAATCTCATAAAAGAAGCTACAGATTACAACTAGGGCTGGTTTTGAACATAATGTGCTAAAGACATACAACTAGACTAATGCACCTCCAATTTTATATGTGCAAACTCATATACATGTAAGAAGTCAAACTCAGGCTGCAGCCTTTTTATTTATTAAATCTTTCTCTTTTTTTGTCTAACATCAAGCAGTTTATAAGAAAAATATGTTCGAATCCTTGCCGAGCACTGCTTGGGAGAAATCACTTGCTGATCTCCAAGCCTTGTCAAGCCCGCTAAATTAATAACACTCTTGAAGATACTATTAGGCAGTTAATTGCCTTAAAATTATATTATGTTTAGTATTTTGCGGCATCACTACTACCATTAAGAACTAGCTGTTACACCGAAGGACTAAGAGGTGACAAAAAAGGAGCGATAACGAGTTAAAATCAAAACAAAACAATAGTGTGTTATAGCTGCTGTTGTACTCAATGTCATCACCTTTCTTCTGTTTCTTTCCTCCAATTTGCTCCTACAAAATTAAATCACCAGGTTCCTCCCCAATATACCAATAAATCACTTTCTTATAATAGTATTGGGTAAATAAGGGTTATCATTAGGTAAACACATCTTTAAAAGGCTGCAATTCATTGATTTGCCTTCAGAAAAGATTAACTACAAAGAAAGCCCGGGTCGAATCAGGCGGTCCCGCCATCAGGATTGGCAAGCTTAGAGCTTCATCAAACTAGTTTTCAAATGCCTCAGCGAAGAGAAAAGTGTAAAAATACCCTTCCTGGTTTAGACAACGGCACAGATACCTACATATTCCCTAGGAGAAAGGCCCCTCCCCCATCCCCACTCTTCCTTTTCTCTCCCTTCTATCAACCCCAAAGCATCTGGTCTGAATACTCTTACTCCATTTTGTCACCTGTCTAACTCTTTCTTAGACCCAAAACAGCGGTTTTAATCCCAGGACACAGGCTGGGCACAAATGCTTAATTGTTGCCAACATTTACTGTGAAGGTCAAATTAACCTGTGATTTGACCTCCTTTCAAAAAAAAATTATGTCTCCTTTCCCCCTACTTTCTGTCATCATCCTAACAGAAATGGTAGGCAATCGCCTCAGTCAAGCATTACTTTCAAAAGAGCTGGTAACGGATAAAGCGAGAGACTTTTGCCTCTTCAAAATCACAAATGGTACCACTGAGAAACAGCACCAGTAGTCAAGAACTGCCAAGGACAAAAGAATAAACTCCGATGGCAGATGCCAGCATTATATGGCAGCCTGTCTAAAATAAAAGGTAGTGCTAAAGGCTCTATCTATCTATCTATCTATCTATCTATCTATCTATCTATCTATCTATCTATCTATCTATCTATCTATCTATCTATCATCACTCTATTTATCCATCCATCCATCCCCTCTACAGTCAGGACTATATTTATTCAGATAATTTTTCAGAGCTGAGATTACTCTTGGATCTATCAACCTAAAAATGTGTGGGCTCACAGACATAATTTGGCATTCTGTCAGCCCATAAGGATGTTTTATCTAAGCGTTTTGACCAGGAAGATTTCAATTGCTTCAGAGAGGAAAGAGATTTTTTTTATCACCTTGTATACTGCATTCCTAGGAAGAGTTGCCACAAACATAATTAGGGAAAAATAGAGTTATCCTGAGCAGCTCAAGATTGACTCAGCCTTCTATTTTCTGAGGTCAGTAAAATGAAGATCCAGATTGTTGGGAGCAAAGTGCTGATTCTATAAACCTCTTGCTGTAACCACAGTGCTGTAAAGCACTGTGAAACGGTATGTAAGTGTAAGTGCTGTTGTTATATAGGTTTAGGTGCTATTGCTAGATAATTAATAATGCGTATAAAAGGAACATCATTTCTAGCCAAAAAGAAAAATAAGCAGATCTCCCTCAGTTGTTTGAAAGCATGATGTAAAGGGGAGGGGAGGAGTGATGGAGGGAAGAGGAGAGGATTCAGTTAAATTTGGTCTTTTTGAATCTCACAGATTTCACAAAAAGAACTTCAAGCATGTACTTACTAATGCTATGAAATCAGTGGGGTTTAATAATACTCATCCTATCAGCTTCTAGCCCTTAAGGCTGTGACACAGACTTAAAAGTGTGTCAAGTATACTTCATCAAGCAGTTTAAGCCTTCTCTAAAACTCCATTCCCCTGGCTAATGGAAGAAGAATTATAACAAATAGACGTAAGTTCTTTGGAAAAGTCCCTTTGGAAAAGTCCCAGAATCCAGCCTTCCACGGCACAAAGTGTAGATTACACCGCTACAAAATTTTGGTTTTTAGAAGAGCAAATAAACAGCCACTGCGCTGACTATCACTACCATTTGGGGCTGCTGTATATTACTCGCACTAAATCCCTGGCACGGTTCATTCCTGTCAGAGAAATTAGATGGCTTAGATGACTAAATGCCACAGTTGTTTTCAGTAATTACTGTGAGACTGATATCATGGAGAGCAATATATACAATCAAAGAAGATCTCAGATTTCTTTGCTTAGGAAGGCTCAAATTACTGATACCCTTGGCTACACACAGAGGGGCCTGGAGCTCTTAAGGCAACCAAGTTGAAAATGCTAAACTCCAACTCCTAAATCTCCCTGAGTTGTCCAATCAGCAGCAATTGCTTGGAAAGGCTTTTTCCCTATTAGTCAACAAAAATGTGAAAAGCCCAGTTCAAAAGAAAGGAAATGCCACATTGCTCAACCAGATTCAAGGAATCTATCTGCCTGCTTGTGAATTCCTCCTAGAAGGCCGCCCAAGTTTCTTTCAAATTAAGAGCCCCTTTAGGCTCCTTGGCCCTCAGGGAAAATGGCCTCCTTCCCAAATATGCAAAAGGCAGATGATTTTCTGTTTTAAAAAAAGTGAAAGAACAAAGGCAGCACGTCAATCAATTTTTACGTAGGTGGCTAAATATCCTAAGTACTAGATGCTGGAAAATGTGCCTGGAAAAACTGAGGTCTTTTGTTGAACTGGATCCCCTTCAGCTAGCAGAACTGTGATTTTAGGACAATAATAGATATCTTCTATTACCTGTAGCCATTTTGACAGGCCTTTTCAAAGGGGTTCTGAGGCACAGAGGGAAATTACTTGTCCTTGCTGTTTAAAAATACAGGTAGTCCTCAACGTATGACTGCAACTGAGCCCAACAATTCTGCTGCTAAGTGAGACAGTTAAGTGAGTTTTGTCCCATTTTACAACCTTCCTTGCCGCAGTTGTTAAATGAATCACTGTAGTTATTAAATTAGCAACATGGTTGTGAAGTGAATCTGGCTTCCCCATTGACTTTGCTTGTCAGAAGGATGCAAAAGGTGATCCTGTGACTCCCTGGACACTACAACAGTCATAAACAGGAATCAGTTTCCAAGTGTCTAAATTTCGATCACATAACCATGGGGATGCGGCAACTGCCTTAAGTGTGAAAAATGATCAGAAGTCCCCTTTTTCAATGCTGTTGTAACTTCGAGCAGTCAACTAAATGAATTGTTGTAAATTGAGGACTACTTTGTGATGCATCTTACCCATATATTAGGCAAACAACAGGACGGACCTATAGGTTGAGTCGGTATGTTAAATCAATGTCTATGTTAAATCAAGTCTAAGGTGAATTCCTGGGTGACATATGCCCGATCTTTCCATTTTAGGAGAAAAAAGTTGCTTTTCCACTTGGATATTATTTCTAAACAAAGAATAGTACAGATTTTTTTTTAAATCAAGCTGAGTTTATCAGCTCAGTAAGAAGCAAATTAAGCAACCAGCTGTCACAAAAAAATGCAAAAGTTCTGAATACTAGCAAGAAGTCTGTTTGCATGAGTGTTTTGTGGGCAAAAAGAAGAGACATTAAGGAAAAAATACACCAAATCCAAACAGTGAACTGGAATATATTGTCACAATTCATAGCCAGCAGGTTGTTTTAATTTAGCATTTGGAGGTGACAATCACCAAATTTCTTGTTTGCCGAATAACAACCAAAGCCCACCTTTTCCAAATGCCTCAGCTGAGTAAATCCAAACTGTGACGCTGAGGAAAACTTTTATCAATACACCCACCAACATCAAATCCACCAGCTCTTTTATTAAAACTCCACAGTTGGACCCTCAAATTCTCTCTTCTCTTTGTGGATAGAGTAACTGGGAATACCTAATTTCATTAAATGTATTCAGTGGGGAGAATGTCTCTTGGATGGGGGCATCTTTCTCCTGCATGGGATATTTTGTAAAGATACTTTTTGTCTTATCGTATTTTTCTGAGTATAAGACGCACCTTTTCTCCCCCTAATTGGGGCTGATAATTCAGGTGCATCTTATACTCCGA
>JANHFT010002120.1:344274-360470 GCA_032467955.1 Pseudoxenodon macrops
TTTTCCCAGTCCTAATCAGGGGATAAAATAATGTGCTGAAGTTGACCAGACTAAGGATGCTAGCCAGATGAATATCTAGTAGGCAGATTTCCCCCCCCCCTATTTTCCTCCCCAAAAACTCAGGTGCGTCTTATACTCAGATGCGTCTTATACTCCAAAAATACGGTACTTCTGCAGCTTCTACAAGTGACAAGACATTTTAGTTTTCTTTAAGCTTCATAGTACATTAGCAATTTCCAAACTCCATGATTGCCCAGTTCTAGTCTCATTCTGGAACTTTAGGAGAAGAATGGCAGCACCCCTTCCCCCAAACTGAAATTCTTTATATTGTTTCAGTAAACTCTCTGGAGACATTTAAGGTAAAATTCAAAGCAAAGCAAATACCTGATGGTGTCACAAAAGCTTCAAATCTTTCTGCTGATGGGATTAGAAAAAAGGGATTGTTTCTAGGAAGCTTAACAAACACGCTTACTGTAAGGGCACTGTGTTAAAAAACAAAATCTATCCACTTTGACCCAATTCCACATTTTTAAACACACATCTTACTGAAGTACTTTTCCTCTGGAAGAATGGTGCCAAGGCAGCTTTGTAAAAGTTCACTATTGGATGCACAAGAGAATATCAACCAGTACATGGACCATCGAGATGGCAAACCCAATGAAACCACGATACAGAATATTACTGTCTCTCTTGTCCAGCTTTTTTCTTCAGGGTCTTAGTACTAAAAATATACGTCCATATAATGCTCTCTAGAATTTTATTAGGCCACATCATAAGAACTCTGGGGCGAAACCATTACAGCACTGTAAAGCTCAAAACCTAAAATAAAATCTATTTATAACAATAATCAATACATTCTTTCCAAATCCCACCATCAAACTATCTCAACTAAGACCAAGAGAGTTAATTTTGTTGACCTCACATATCATTTCAAAGAATCCTAACAGACCTTCAAGGTCATCTCAGCCAATTCCTGGGAGGGGTGGTGGTGGAATACAATGCTGGATGCAACAACAGTGTAGATAAGAATATCAAAGCTTTGCTCTGAAATTATAATGCCTTGGATGCTTTGATATTCCAAACAAAGGAGAGTTCTCCACTTCTGAGGCAGGCAGCTGTGGGCCTCCAGAATAAGGCAGGTTGCAGACCTCTATGGTCAAGGAATTTCAGCTGGCAGGGGACAGAAGATACTTTTCTGCCGTGGCTCCTGCCCTTTGGAGCATCCTACCCATCCCTGAGGGGAGATCTGCACCCATTTTTCTGGCCTTCCCTAAGGCCAGATCTACCTGTTGGCCTGGCCCCCAAATGGGTTGAATCACATTGGAGGTGGCTAATGAATTAAAACAAGACCCCAAATCCCCCTCCTGTGTGCATCCCAAACCTTGCACGCTACATTCACCAATCTCCATCTCTCCCTCTCCTCCCCCCCTTACCTACCTACCTTACCTTCTGTATAGAGAGGACCCTTGGTTTGAAAGAGAAGTAAAAGAGGCTATTTATGTTAACATTGAGGAGTCCTGTTTCAAGGAAGAGGAAGCAATTAACTGCAGTCCTTTCAGCAGTTCCAAGAAGATTCCACCCCACATTTGCATTCTGATACAGGTGACCCTGAGGGCACAGATAAACCAGAGGTGGTATTCAGCAGGTTCTGACCAGTTCTGGAGAACTGGTAGTGCAAATTTTTAGTAGTTCGGAGAACTGGTAAATACCACCTCTGACTGGCCCCGCCCCCATCTATTCTCTGCCTCCCGAGTCCCATTTTGCAGTAACCTTCCCCTGCCATACCAACCAAGCCTCACCACGCCACGCCCACAGAACTGGTAGTAAAAAAAATTGAATCCCACCACTGGATGGCCTCAAGAGCTTTCAGGAAGAATACCAAGGAGGAGATGACTGCAAAGAAATATGATCCTTCTGACACATAAACACCCCCATTCTGTCAGAACTAATTCTTCCATCACTCCCACTATCCTGCCAGAACTGATGAAGTTTCTTGGATGAGAAGTGAAATGTCTTCCCCAACAAAAGAAAAAAGAAAAAACACCAGTCCAGTTGCCTTTTGAAAAAACACATTTGAGGCAACTATGCCTTGGATGACTGAGAATCTCCACAGACATCCTTGCAATAGTGTTAAAAGGCCAGATGTCTTGCTTTATATGTACTCAGATTAGGCATTTTAATATTTTTATTGTTTTAATGTTTTTATTGTTTTTAAATGTTTTTTGAGATCTTAATTGTAAATATATGTTTTTAAATTGTGAGCATCCCGGAGTCGTTTGCTAAGATGGGCAGTTATAGAAACCAATCAAATAAATAAATAACTATCTCTGGCTCCCTTCCTTCCCATTGTTTAAACTGTAAATTATATAAATATCATTATGAATATTTGTTCCTTTGATGGTTTTATTGGCTTTTGTTTTTAAGCTAGTCAGAGCCATCCCTAGGCAAGTTGGGTGGCAAAAATGTCAAACAAACAAACAAACAAACAAGAAAGAAAGGAAGGTAGCACTTAACTGGGTGTTCATAACTATGAAAGGGAAAATGATGAATTTGGTGAAATGGGAAGTTCTGATGCTGGAGAAAGACAGCTTGGAAACAAGAGACAGAAATTTTCCTGGCCAGGAAACCACATGGCCATTGATTCGAAAAAGCAGAAGAAAGAAGTCCATAGTTCAAACCTGGCAGCTACCATACCCAGAGGGCAAAAGTCTTCCATTCTATTAGGTAGAGACCACTTTGCCTGCATCGCATGGCTTCCCAATTTTCTGCAATCTACTGATCTAACCTTTCTGGGCCTGCAATGTATACAGTGGGAAGAGAATGTAATTGCCTGCTTGGTGTAAAGCCTTAACAAGAAATACCACAGCTATTATTGCAATGAAATAAAATTATCAGAAGAATACCTGTTATGGAAAAGAACCAAAATCCCAACAACCTGTAATAGGTGTATGTGGCAGAAAAACAAGGGCCTCCTGTTGTGAAATTAGAACAGAATTGTTTTCCACATTACATCAGAAAAGTGAATCAATTTCTTTTGGACATCTGAAGAGTATACTTGAGTCACAAAACACCGCTCCATTCTGTTATTTCTGCCCCAAATTTGATTCTCTAAGCCACTGTGATATCCAAATGCTTCCCTAAAATCCAGCCACATTACTAGCAAATCTTCAGACGTGAACTGGCTTCCATCCCAGCCAAGATTCTCAAGTTGAATGTACAAAAGTCTTCAAGAGAAAGACATGAGCACACACTTGGCAAACTCTCCAGTTTCTATAGCACCTGAATAGAGCTACTGTGAATTCAGAGACTGAGGTTTTTTCCAAACACTGAAGAATTACACCCTCCACAGAGATTAGACTGGAACTCTCATTAACAAGATACTGCTATGCATTAACTACGTTTATTTTCTCTGAAATTATAATGCCCTGGATGCAGTTTAGTGTCACACATTAGCATGAGACAATTGACTTGGAAAGCCCTCAGGGTCTCCAATGCAAAGCTGGAGATGAAAGGATATGAGCCCACCTGCAAATTCCCAATTTGGTGTCTCTGTTTGATTAAATCTGCACAACTGCCATAGTCTCCAACTGTCTTTCTCCAGGGAGAAAGAGGACTAGGATGGGGAGATGCCTGCTCTGGATGAATGCCAGCCACAGGAACCAGGAAGCAATCTAGCACTTAAGACTCTGCCAGTAATCATCCAGAAGAGGTGTAGAACAAGTAATGTGACAGAGGTCATCTAACTTGTTCTGTTCCTGTTCTGCACGATTGCTGGCAGAGAACACACACATACACAAACCTCCAGAGAACTAAGCATACACACCAAGCTTGGTTCCTCAAGAAACAAAAGAGGTGATGGCCTTAATTTGACCACACCCAGGTGACTGACCTAAATCAGAGCTCCATAGGAGTAGTCACTCAAACCTCAACTCCTTCTCATATCTCTGAATCCCATGTGCTGCCTGAACCTGGCTATTTGACTCCATATAAGCTGGCTACTGTTCTGTAGCACCTGAGCAGCTGGACTGTTGGTGGACTACACTCTTGAATATTGATTTGGCTTTGAATCTCAAGCAAGCTTTTGTTCTGGCACATGCATGGACTGGTCATTTCATTGCTGTTGTCTATAATTGCTTGCAACTCAAAGTGAACTCCTTCAAATGGCATGCATGTTCCAGCCTGGAACAACAGTGACAATTAATTTTCAAGGTATAGCATACCAATAATAATCATTTTGTGCACGGAGAGGTTGAAAACTAAGAAATCTTAACAGCTTGGATACAAACTATGTTTTGCAAAAAAAGAAAAAAAAACATTAGCTACATTGTCATATTGATCTACGACTGAGGAAACCCAGGTTTAAATTCTCCATCAACCGTGAAGCTTACTAAGTGAGCAGTGTTTCCCAGCCTGATATCACAGGATTGTTCTGTGGGAAAAATCAGTAAAGATTGTACACATTAATCATTTCACTCCCACAGTCCTTGATAAAAAGTTGATAAATGAAAATAAGTAAATAAAAACATAGGATAATAAACACAATATAGATGCTAAATCAATAGGAAAGTTGAAATGAACTTGTTAGTTATTTAAAGATTTTTCTTTGCATATAATTGGCTTTTCCCATACTGCTTCTATATTAATTTACACCACCCCGTGTACAAAAACATCACTCTTGATCCAATATTGTTCAATTCAATCCTTTTTCTTTTTAAAGAAAACCAAAACAGGAAAATAAAAACAGGTTAAAATATATTAAAATCCATAAAACCCTAACCCTAACTAACATTGGAAGAATCTATAAATTGTATTAAGGAAGAACATATTATGGAAAAACAAATATACCAGAGATTAAAGATAAACAACAAGGCATTGCTTTATTTACTGTGTCCAATTGACACATGTCCAAAGACGCCTACTTTATTTTATTTTATTTTTTAAACTGGGTTTCACAGAATCCTAGAATTCTGTAGTTCTAGGGTAAAAAAATCTGAATCTATTTTGCCATCCACTCCCATCTTCACTTCATTCTTTCCTGGCTGAAGACACCAGAATTTGCAAGTCCATTCATAAAATGACTGGCTACCTTCTCTTTACCAGCCATGTTCCCAAACAGAGTTTCTCAAAGGTGGCCTCTTGTGCACAGCTACTTAAGTCCCACTAAGCTCTATGGAATTCATAAAGAAACATAGGATTATACTCCTCAATTGCAATGCCCTTATGCTTTAAATTCCTTTGGAGTGAACTTCCTCCAGAATAACCATACGTATTTGCAAAGGTAGGCAGGAGCAAGAGGGTGCTTAAATGGCATCACAAAGGGGGGGAAAACATGCCAATAACATGGATTCTATCTGTCTATCATCAGGTGTCAAACTGGCAGCCCGCAGCCTGGATGCATCATGTGCAGGCCACGCCCATCCCAGCTCCACGTAGGGAAAAACGTTGCAATACGTCACGTGACAGCAATGTGACGTGGCAAGTTTGACACCTGTGGTCTATCTCTCTATTTATCCCCTTCAGCATACTGTATTCGTGTTATTTGATTTGTTTTTCGATTTGGAAAATCATTATCTTTATAATTTTATTAAAAATTACAATAAAAATAAAAAGGTGCAAAAAAGAAAAATAGAAGAAAAATAAGAATATAGTAAAGAAAAAAAGAGATTTCTTCATCATCAGTCTAAGCAGTTTTAGTGATATCACCTTCTCTTAAAATATGGTATTTTTTCCTAGTTCTCTTCTCTATAAACAAATTCTTAAAACGTCATTTCAATCATGCTATGTTTATCAGATACAATATTTCTATTTTAATTTTGATCAAATAAATCAATTTTATATTCCTTTCTTTTGCTTCTAACAAGCTTGATTTTTAGTCCATTGAAATAACGTCCTAGCAATTGGGTTTGTGGTTTTTTGTTCCTTCTTAAAAAATTCTTCAAAGCTTTAACAAGCATCTTTTGTGAATCTAATACAAGAAAAGTATCCAGGTCAACCTCTTGGTTTACTATTTATATATCCCTTTTATTATATAAGATATCACCAAGTTTCTTTTTTATGTCCAGCATAAAAAAAAATTTCCATGTCAAATCTAGTCTGCCATTTTTAAATTCACTTTCAAATAAGTCTCAATCTTGTCAGGTAATTTTTTCCACTCTTTAATAAAATCTTTTTAAAAATCTCTCTAGAGACAGATACTTTTATAAAATCAACTTCTGGATTCATTGTACAAAAATATCCTTCAGTATGTTCAGTATTAAAATATTTTGCTTCATTCTGTGTTTGTAAGTCAAATTTAAATGTTCTTCTCCTTTAATTCTAATATTTAGTTCCTTCTAGTTCTCTCTAGTGACAATTTTAAGTCTTATTATCATTTTTATAAGAATTCAAAATAAAAATCATTTTCTGATAGGAAGGATTCTTTAAAATTAATTCCACAATCTTATTTCAAATTTTTGTGGTCCCTTAAATCCATTAGTAACTTTCTAAATCAGAGTTTTAATCATTTTGGCTGTTTAATTCTTCCCCCATCTCTAATTTTTAAAATAAATTTATATTGAAAACTCCATTCCCTATTTCATTCACTAAAGATTGAATGAAACTCACTTGGTGCTATAAAACATGTTGGCTCAAATGTTCCTAGTAGCTGAAAGGCATTTGAACAAGCAATTTCAAAAAACAATTAGAAAAGGAAGTATTCGACCCTTTGAAGATGCTGACAGCAGTTTGAACAAGATGGCTATTCTCTAGATTCCCAGAACTATAAACCCACCAGAGACAGCTGTCTTGAAGTCTTCTCATAAGGAACAACATTCTGGAGCACTTGTGGGCAATCTCAAGTCATTTTCTTGTCTGGAGAGGAAGTATCAAAGAGCTGGTCTACTTGTCAACTGTTCATTCTGCTGTGGTCACTGGTTCCACTTTTGACTGGGTGTTTTTTCCCAGAAGTCCAGGCCTAATGAATGTTTATGTAATATGGACTTTTTTCAAATTATGGGTGATAGGCTGCAAACTGGTACAATAGCAAACAGTAGAGAAAAATATGAAAGCAGACAGGGTGAAATAAATTCCACTGCTACTTCCACTTCTAACATTTTATGTTATGAGAAATTAAAATTCAGTTTGCCAGATGTCCTATTACAAACAACATTTTCTCATGTAGAACAAATCCATCAATCTATGTATCCATCCTTATATCCATCTTCTTTAGTGTTAAAAAATATTTCTTTTATATATATATATATATATATGTTTGAATTTAAATAACAGGGCTACAAAATTATTTCTGTTTCCATCCACTCCCTTTCAGCATCAGTTTCCTACTCTGCACCTTAAACTCATCCATATGGCTATCCTAAAACTCTTGTGAAAGGACTGGATATAAATAAGCACATTATAAATACATAAAATAAAAAGTAATTGTACTAATTGAATCAAATTAATATTCAGGTTTGCTATACGATTAATCACCTATTGTATCCTTACTACTGAAAGGAAGAGAAATCCCATTACAGCTCCCAGCAGTAATATTTTTAGTAGAAAAATATTATTTGCTTCTATCCCACACTTCATATTTAAATATGAAGCAACGCACATCAAAATGACCACATAATGACATCAATATGTCTAGAAAATAATCAGCAGAAATAATAAACTTAACACTAATGCCACAGTACAGATGAGTCTACTGCAATTTAGCTACAGCTTAATTTTACAGAAGTCTTTGCTTGCTTTAAAGCCATTCCTTTTTCTTCTTCTCTGGAAGTAGTGGGCTAGTATTTTTACAAGGAATGTGGTCTGGAGAGATCAAAAGGAAGGTAAAGAAAAGATTGAAAAATTATGTTTGCATATATACGTGAAAGGTCCATACTAGGAATCTAACAATCTATTAGAGTCTTATTCTGAGGGGTCATTGGTGCTCTCTGAGCTTGGTGGCTTTCTTGCAGGACTTTTCATTACCCAAACTAGGTAACATCGTCAGGGCTCGTAATGAAACGTCGGCAAGAAAAAAAAACCAAGTTCAGAGAGCACCAAAGATCCCTCATTTCAACCCCGAGATACAAATATTCTCCTTTATTGGAATCTTATTCTATCAGCAGCTTCTGTTGCAGGGGGCGGGAGGGGAAGGCAATGAAAGCAGTATTGCGGTTTTAATAAATACAATAAAAACCCTGCTGCATATAGGTCATTCCATGTCAAGTGGTCTGGGGCTCCCAGCTCGACCATCAAGGATTTTGATGGAATTTGATGTGAACATGCACACACGTCCCTGTGAATGTTTCACCATGTGATTTTGTTTCACCAAATCACCATGCAACGGAGTTGGCGGCACGACTAAACGTTTGGCTGCTCGAGCCAGCCTCCAGCAACCAGCAACTGACCAAATACTGACGCCGACAGATCTGTTCAACTTTTGCGACATTCACAGAATTAAATATATATACGTTCCAAAGGAAGAAATCAAAGAAAGCAGGATGCTGTAAGAAGAAAGATGGAAAATTAGCAGCACAACAGCTGGCACAAGAGGTCATCACCAGTTTGTGCCAGTTGATTCAAATTCAATTTCTGTCAGCAAAGTTTCAAATGACACGATTAATTTTGGGGCCAAACTGTCCAATACCGTCAATCCGAATTTAAAATTGGCTGACCTAATTCCTGGTTATTATGTTGCCTGAATTTATGACAAACAATGGTGGGTAGGCAATGTCGTGGAAATTTCGATCAAACAAAATGATGCGTTGGTAGCATTTATGCATCCGCGAGGCCATTTTATTGACCTGAAAGACAAGATGTTTGTTGGGTTCCTGAACCACATCTTATTTACATGTTTCCAGTGCCTTTAGTCACGTCGTCAAGTCGACAGTATCAATTCCCAAAAGCGATGCTAAAGTGGCGCGCAAATTCAATAATACATAAGCGATCATTGGAATGTGGCAGTTTATACAAATAGTATGAACTTTGGCTTGGGAACCACATAAGATACCCACTTTAGGCTTGGGAACCTGGGATAAACTGCCCAATTGGCAGCATGGGAACTGGACAGATACCCACACAAGGCTTTGGAACCTCAAGGAAGAGCCAAACTACAGGCTTGGCATCCTTAACCAAGAAACCCACCCATGGCTGGTATTGCACAGCTATCAGTCGTGCTCCCTATGGCGATGGAGTTCCTGGTTCAAGTGCCTGAACTGGTAGTGACAATGTCACCATGGACCAACGCCATATAATAGTAGTAATGATGTCTATATAGAACAAACAAGACAAAACAATAACATAATGCATGTGACATTGCCATACAACATCTTTCACTTTGTCCCTATTTTAGGGCTTTATATGTCAGTGATGAAACACCAACTCTACTTTTTAGGGGGTTTGAAACACGCTCTTTCTAATGAGAATGATTTAACAGAGTTTCCAGAAGGTCTTTTTTTGTAGAAGCAGGCTGAAAATACCCTATTTTTGGTGTTTTTTACAAAAACTTTTAGCTTTACAATTTGTGAACTATTGGAAAGCAATAGAATGAAATTTTATATTCGAAAAACACACAAAGTTTCACGTTTCTCATACCTTTACTTCCAAAGATATAAGAAGCCAAACTTAATCCTTTTTTTGTGCCAGTCATTTTTGACCAACTTTGCTCCAAATTATCTATATGGAGATCACTCATGAGAATATTTTTATTATTTTGTTTAATAGAGCACAACAAGTTGTACAAGATGGCCAAGTTTTGTTTCCCTCAACAAAATATTGCTGGAGATATTATGTCTCAAAGTTGCTGAAACCTCAAAGTCATACTGTTGAAGGCTGCGGTATGGGGTCATACAAATGACTATATCTCCACAAGTACTGCATCAGCAAACATAACACTTTATCAATGTTCATTGGGAACATGTGTACATGTTCACACCAAATTTCATCAAAATCTGTGATGGTTGAGCTGGGCACTTTTCTGAAATCAGACCACTTGACATGGGCTTTTGCATATGATGTAAAATATCTAAATCATAACATTTCATGTGAGATGAGTGGCATATAAATTTAACAAAATGAATAAATATTTTTGTTCAGTTTTATTGACGATATTTGTGCTCTATTTCTGAGTCTATACAGGTCAACTTAACCATGACTGAAATGTATCAAAATGTATGAAAAGGGCAGAGCTTATAGTATGACATTACATCGTTATAACAAAACCGGTAGCAAGGTCCTCCTGACATTCATATGCTCTCCCCATCCATACATCCCAATAGATCTAAAGTAAGCAGATGGGCGGTGAATATTTTGGGCTTGGTAGGGTTGTAATAATCCCTCTGAAGGATGAAATTCACAGAGATATCAACTGATCCTCATTTATCAATGGAGCAGAGGGTGGTACAAAATGCTTTCAACTGGAGCTTGTGCTCAACACTACCTCATCTCTATGGCAGACTGCCGTAATGTGTTTTATATGGTACTGCGTTCGAAGGCACTTTAAAGAACTGAAATTGATCCAAAAACCTTGCAGTAGGATGATGACATCATGATATTTATACAAAGCTTTGCCAACTGTCCTGACTCCCAGGCGTGCCACAAAGAATACCTAAAGCCCTTCACAATTGGCAGCCAAAGTATCTGGAAGCTTTCTGTTTCAATGCAGCCTCTTCTTCGATTATCTCTACATCTGAGATTCAGCTGTGGAAAAGCATATCCTGCTTGGATGCCTCCAAAATGTTCTTCCACAGAACAGGCTGATTATCTAGTGCAGGAGTACACAAAAATCCCACGATTCCTCTAAAGCTGACTTATAGTTGAACAAAATAAGGAAGGATTACGAAATATACAGGGGGAGGTAATCATATTAAATTATACTCATTTTAAATTAAATTATAAATCCACCCTTGGACTCAGTCACTTTTTGGAATATAACCGATGGTGTGTCTTTCCAAGGCCAAGCACCTTAAACTGGTGGTGCAGTTTTTTCTCTCGGAGGATGTTTAAATTTGACCGCTTCTTCCTTCACTGATCATTGATATCTCTGCTGTTTTTTCCACCCATTTGTGAGATGGCTGGCATGTAAATTTAAGAAAAATGAATAAATATTTGTACAGTGCTTTTGAAGCTGCCTTGCCTTCCAATTGCCTTTTGTTCAGTTTTATTGCCAATACTTAGAATTCTAAGTCTATACAGGTCAATCTAACCATGTGTGGAAACATGGGAATACACGTCTTTAATAAAGTATGGAGTAAGATGAAAGTGGAGTTCCCCATCTGCTCCAATGATGCTGCTCAGGTTGGATAGGAGTTAAGTCACCCTATAGCAGCAAAGATATGTGTGCCGCACTTTCCCCCCCAAATGTACAATATCACACTCAACTTTCTTACATTATAGAAAAAAAATGAAACCTTGATAGGTGTGATTAAAATAAAAATAGGAAGTAGACTTCTCTAAGTGTGAAATGTAAATGCAGCAAATGGGTGAAATATAAGCAATTCTTACACGAGAATGTGAAGTGTGAATCTGAACAAAACAGAAGCCGAAACGATGACATGAAAATTGAAATCTAACAGAAATGTTGTTGGATTAGGACAACTTTGCTCCCGCAAGGACAACAAATAAAAAAGGCAATCCAAGCTGTCAGCAACCTGCAAAATATTCACATTTATCCGTTAAAGAGTGTTAAATGTAATTGTATTAAGGAGTAAGAACGATGTTTGCAATAGTCATAGTCAATGAGGAAAGCCAACGTTTGCTGCACGGTAAATTATCCCCAATTACATTTAGCAGAGTGGCTCCCTAATTATACATACAAACAAAATAACGCACAGCAACCCTAAAGTAATCCAATCATTTCCTTTGCACATTAGTATCATTCTGGCCCAAGAAGCAGCCAAGTTTCCTTTTAACATTTGTGATTCCGTTTCACTTGGACCATGACGATTTCAACTTTGGGAAGATTTCACTTTGTTGAATCTCTATCACACTAAAATACTAAGGCTTTAAACCTGCCTTTATCAGTTAAGGAAACCTGGACTACAATTCCCATACTCTTCTGTAATATAAGACATTTGCTGGCACCAATTAGGGAAGGCTAGTTTAAGTAATTGAGAAGACTGGTCTCCTTTTTTCCCAAGAAAGAACAAAGGCAAATCTTCATTCTCCTCCTTATTACAATTCCAAACTAAGTATACACTTGAAGAGAGAGTGAAGCCCTATTTATAACTCATTTGGAAGAAGAAGGGAGGGGGAAATTGTGGCTTTTTAGATGTTGCTAACCTACAATTCCTAGCAGTGCCTGCCAGCATGACTAATGCTGAGGAAGGCCGGAAATTGTAGCTCAACAAATTCTGGAGGCCCCTATGTCGCAAACCCACCTTGGAAACTGACTGACATCATTAGGAAAATCTTTGCAATACTTGAAAATCCAAGTGTTCTCCATGCACATAGCAATAGAAAATGCTATGATGTGCATACATGGAAATGACGTGCATATATGGTGCAAAACTTTGATCACATAAATTACAAAAGAGAGCTAGATAGGCTTTCCACCTATTGCTCTACATTTGGAGTACATAGGTAACTGGTACTACTAAAGGAAGAAAACAGAAACAGCAACTCTTACAATCAACCATAAGTCAAACGTATCCTTTTGTCCAATGCGCTAAGGCAGAACTTGCAAAATCTGACCACTCTTGAGCCTACAACTACACCCTGCTCAGCTACAACTAGAAACAAAAGTGTCTCAGGTTCAAATGTCACCTTGGATGTTAACTCAACAAAGGAGACTTCGCAGAATTCCTATTCTCAGATCCCCACCATAAAACAACAACAAAGATCACAGCCTGCTTTTATTGCTTTAAGGACTCTCTATTTGGATGTAAGGAACTTTGATGTGGTTATGTCTCAGCAGGTGGCCACAGACCTTTTTTTTTTTTTTTTTTTAAAGAAATAAAGCTTGGCCATGCCAATCTGGATAGGAGGGCACTAAGAAATCCCAGAACTGTGGACTGGATAAAAGAAGTAAATAACAGTAATAAAGATCCCGAAAGGAAGCTGGAGCACACATCACTTTGCTATTATTGCCAAACACGCACCCTTTGCACGGTGTGTTCCTGTAATAATTGAACTCAATTAAAGGACACATTTGCTTTTGCAACGTTAACCATGACAATCAACACTCCATGTATCATATTGCCAGCTACAAAATGCTGCTTCATTTGTATCAGCCTTTCACGCATTCAGTACAGATTCTGACATTTGCCAAAACACAGTCCAGGATAATGATTCCTTCCAGTTGTCAAATTCAGGTTTTTTTAAAAAAAAAAGTTTAAAAATGGCGATTTCATTAAAAAGAGCTGTCCTCCAAAAGGACATATACTTAATGGGTTTCTGAAGACAAAACACAACTTTGAAACAGTTGTTAGAGGCTTTCAAGAGCCCTGCTGGAGCGAAACCAAGTTCTGATACAAAGAAAAGCCATGGTATTCCTTAACAAAAACAGCTGCCCTCAGGAAGAAGAAAAAAGCTTTTTTTTTTAAATAGCAGACCCACTTTTTCTCTTCCTTTTGTCTCATCCTGCAAGCAGAACACAATATGCATCTTTCCAAACTGATTGTATTAACAGGGGAATCTAATTGCCTCCTGAAAGTGGAGCAGTTATGAATATAAAGGTATTTGGGCAGAGACAATGTTCTTCCCAAGAATGACGGAAGATACATTTGAATATTAAAAGGATTCAGGTCTTTTGGTATGGTGGTGGTGGTTTTTGTTTTTTGCAAGCCTTCACAAGCAAACGTAAGACCTCCTTTTTATCAAGGGACTTTATCTCCGATTCCAAAACTGGACTCCCCTCCCCCGCCCTTTTTAATTAGGAAAGCCCATTTTGATCTCCACCCACATCACCAGGAATTCAGGGAGGGGAATTCCCTTTGCCAGCTGCAGCAATTGGAGGGGAGGGGAGGAGAGGGGGAAGCTCTCAGGCAAGGCACCATTAAACAGGCCTACTTATCCTGGAAGACTTACACAAAGAATTCTTTCACACCGCTCACAGTCTCCACAACCTTGTCACTGAAAAGGTATATTCGCCACTCTTGGCTAATCATAAAATTCTGGCCTGGACATGTTCTGGTGCTTAGCCCTGGCTCCTGCCCACAAGACACTTTACCTCAGGGAAAGGAAGGGTTATTCCCACAACCCTGCTGCCTCTCTCTGCCCCATGTATATAATCTGCAAAGTCTATTCCACCTGAAAACTGACCCCCTTCTTTGAGGCTCCTGTAGCAGAGAAAGGACCCGGAGATTGAGGAATCACAAAAACACAAAGTCAGCAAGGACAAAAAGAAAGGGAAGAAGGGGAAATAATTTTCAAAATGAGATCCGTTATTGATTTTTTTTCTTTCCGCGTTCATTTGCTCTTCTTCTTCTACTCCTTTTCCTTTTCCTTTTGGAGAAAGAAAAAAGAAACCTCTTCATGGGGTTTTATTACGCTGCAAAGTTCACCTGCCTACCCCAAAGGATCTGCAGCGCTGCAGAGGAGAATAAGCATTACTAATCTATTCTCCTGGATATCACTACAGAACCAAAAAATAAGTTGTCCCTCGAGGCAAAATATCGTTCATAGTCAGACTTCAGCAGCATAATCCATAAAGGTTCTCCTTTAGAGTTTGCATTAAAATCATCAGCCGGTTACCCTACCTGTTCATTCTCACACGCGTGTGCGCGCGCACATCCCGCTCACCCACTATAGCCTTTCAGAGAGCCAAAGTGACTCTAAAGGGCAGTGAGTGGCGAATGAAAGGACAGAAATGGTCCCAAGAAAAATGAGGTGACAAAAGTGGCCCAAAGGAAACGCAGCCATTCTTTTACAAAACACAAAGACCATTTTTCAGCCGAAGCTCTCGGGATGTTGCAGTAATCCTTATGAAAAGCACAGTACGTCATTATTCCTTCTTTTCCAGGTGTAGAGATTGTACAGGTGTCTAGCCCAAATCTCCCCATGATCCAGGAATAGCTACCATCTAGGAGTTCTATCCTCATAGCTCATTTGCTTTACAGCGAGTCTAAGACATTCTCTTTCACTGCTTAAAGAAGCGCGTGCCAGACTGTGATTTGACAGATCGACAACTGTACCAAAAGCCGGCAAGTGTTCCAAGTTTAACTTCTTGTACCACAAGCTTCCAAATAGCATTGGACCTGCAGCACCAAAGTAAGGGACTTAATCATCAATTATTATTTTTAATGATATATATTACATTTTTGGATTGAAATGTTTTAGGAAGATAATCACACGCATACACACACACTTGTACAAGAAAAGCAACAAGCCTCCATGGCTTTGATAGTCCTTTCCCCAGAATTCAATTAAATAGCAGCCGTTCACAAAAAATGCTGCAATATTCCTTCGCACCAGCCATGCATTCAACATAATGGTCAGTGAAAACTGTAGTACGTAACAAATTGATTAAGAACAAGGATCAATACAAGTTTCAACCACAACCTTGAATAACTTTATTTTCCAACACTGGAAATTTCACAACTGCAATTTTGCTTAAAGCAACCCATTGCTAATTTTTCAAAACAAAAAACAGCATATTCCTAATTTTCAAAACAAAACAGGGGGTGGTGGATCTTTCTACTGGCATATAAGAACTTCTGAACCACTCTTTCATTCAAAAACTGAATTATTCACCTATGCTGACTTAGAATTCTATGCAAAATAATCATCCAATAATTTATAATTTCCCCAAAGCTACAAACTTATTTCTACATTATATTATCCTGGAATATCACCCAATCAGGAAACATACGACATTTAAATTATCTTTGAAACTGACACCAAAACATGAGGTTGGAGAGAGAAACCATATCTTTTTTTTTCCAAATGCAGGTTAAGTTCATGTTGTCATAAGCCTCAAATATCCAACATCTCCTAAATACTAAACTAAGACATCACATCCATGATCACATCACTATGTAGCTTAAATGTACACAACAAAACACTTGTTAACAAAGGCAACTATTTCCAACATATATGGCATTATTTACCCTGTGCCACTAACAATCAAAGTCTTCTATCACAGCCATTTCATGACACTTGTTTCTCTTGCCGTTTACAATTTCTGCTTTATCTGATATTCATCTACAGATACTGCAGAACGGCACAATTCTGTTGCTGAGCAATCTTCCAATCACCTTAACTTTTTTTTAATCTGCACCTCATTGGGG
>JANHFT010002121.1:4019-24754 GCA_032467955.1 Pseudoxenodon macrops
GGGCCGGGTTTGGGTGGGGGCTTGGCCTGGGGAGGGAGGTGAGTTCCACCACCTTTTCTCTGAGAAAAAAAGCCCTGTATATATATATATACATACATGAGTTAAAACTGATAATACATATGTAAGCCAAATCATAGTATTCCACTCATTTAATTTATCAAAAATAAAATATAAAATTATTACATTGTCTTTATCTCTTTTATCTAATACTGTATGTATTAAATTATGCTATAACATTACACTTCTGTTAGGTATTAGTAGCACATTTTGTCCAGCAGAGGGCACAAATGAAAATTTATTAGAAAAGTTGACTGCTTTTTATTTTAAGCTTCGCAGTCTAAAAGCAACTATATATTTAAATTCCTATAAACTAATCTACTGGCTATTATCATTCCTATACTATTTATAATAGTATATATTCACAAACAAAGAACATTATTGATTTTTGAGACATTCTAATTTAAGGACCTCTTTTACAATAATTTGTCCTGTGATGTAAGTTTCCCCGGTTGAGTCTTTGGATATTGTAGAAGATTCTGCAACAATAATTTGCACTGTTTTTGTTTTATTTTATTTAAGCACAAATTGAATGACCAGTTATAAGGAATGCTTTGCCACCATTGAGCAGGATGACTATTTAATGCACTTTCAAATTTTGATTATTTATTATTCTGTACCAACGCTTGCAATATCAGATGGACCATCTTATGAAGTCAGTTGAAAGTACATACTCTGGAATACATTCAACATATTCCTGCAATTGTACATTGTGAAGAAAAAGTAGAATTTTTAGTAACAATACTAAAACAAAATGAGTAATAGAATATTCAAAAATACTAGGTTGGCTTTGATAGAGAGCCTTAGGATGCAATTGCTGAAGGCAAGATGAATTAGTGACTATTGTTGAACTACAATCAGAAAACCCAAGTTTGAGTCCAACCTTAAATGGAGAAATTCACTAGCAATGCTCAACCAACTAAGAATTGCTGTTGATGGAGATCCTGCATAAGCCACCTTGAATTCTTTGAGGAAACATGGGTTAAAGTTCTAACAAATCTTGAAATAATGATTTAAAAAAAAAATGGATCTGAATAAGTATCTTGATAGAGTAAAATATGTTGGTTTTAGAAAGGATAAAACAAGTGTGTTGAGGAAAAATAAACATTGTTTTTCTCTAAGTTATTCAAAACTTCAGTATATGAATGGCTTCTCCCTGCTTATACTGTATATTTTAGTGTGTCTAAGGCAGGGGTGTCAAACTCACGTCATCACAGCAGCGTCACGTGATGTATTTGGACTCCCCCCTTCGCTAAATTGGGTGTGGGCGTGGCCAGTGTGTGACGCATCTGGCCCATAGGCCTGGAGTGTGACAGCCCTGGTCTAAGGCATCTACTGTTCAAGCTTACTCACCTATGTCTTTTCATCTAGTAGTCAGCTGTCAGTAGTCAGATAGTTTGAACTTTTATGATCAACTGTGGACTAAGACATTTGTATACCTGTTCTAACTGATAATTGCAATTGATTAAATTGGTCACTGCATATGAAAACACTGTGGATATTGCTATTCATTTTTCTGTCCTACTTCTTAAATTATGTATATAATGGGCAAAAGATAGAAAAATTGCATCCACAATATACCTTTATGTATGTATTTTGCAACTGATGCCATCTTTTTTGTATGCGTCCTTGCTAATTCAAGACAACAAACAGTACTCTTTCCCTGGTCATCTCCCACATGGACTACTGTAATATGCTCAAGGATAGCTTCACGTAGAGGCTATCCTTGAAGAGTATCCAGAAGCTGAAGCTAAAGCTGATGCAGATGTGATCAGTTTTGTGTGCTTTGAGAACTGTGGGTGTGACACCTCTGCTACACGAGCTGCATTGAGTGTAGTTAGCTCACAGGTCCAATTCAAGGTATTATCACCTTTAAAACACTTCCTGGCATGGGACCCAATCACTTGAGGAACTGTCTTGTTACAATCACATTACTTGTACCACCTGGTCAGGGATTGAGGGTATGTTACAAACCCCACAGGTAAATAATTTTGACTGGCTGGGTTTAGGAAGAGAGCTTTCTCAATTTTCAGATGACACTAAGCTGGGGGGAATTGCTAACACTTTAGTAGATAGAATGACAGATATGAGCACTGGGCCCTGTCCAAAATATGCAGTTCAGGGGTGAGAAAAATAAGGATCTGCTCTTAGGCAGGAAAAACCAAATGCATAGGTACAGCTCCTTCCCACCCCAATGTGGCAAGCCCCGGGTCTTGAGGCTTGACATAGGCAATACCTGGCTCAACAGTAGTAAACAGGTGTCCTAATCTAGGGGTCTCCAACCTTGGCAACTTTAAGACTTGTGGACTTCAACCAGGAAGTTCTTCAGCCAGGAAGAACTCTAGGAGTTGAAGTCCACAAGTCTTAAAGTTGCCAAGGTTGGAGACCCCTGTCCTAATCAACACCACTTAAGTATGAGCCAGAAATGTGCTGCAGCTGCCAAAAAAGCCAATGCAATCCTGGGTTGCAACAACAGAGGTATAGTATCAAGATTGTGAGAAGTGATAATACCACTTTATACTGCACTAGTCAATACTGCATATAGTTGTGTTCACCATGATACAAAAAAAACACCAATGTTGAGACCCTAGAAAGTGCACAGAGAAGAACAATGTAGATGATGAAGGGCCTGGAGGCCAATTTGTATGATGAATGGTTGAGGGAGCTAGGTATGTCTAACCTATTGAAGACAGGAATTGAGAGGAACAAAACTGTATTCCAGTACTTGAGGTGCTGTCACAGAGAAGAGGGGATTGATTTGTTTTCCAAAGCAGAGAGAGAGAGTAGGACAAGAAGTAATGGGTGGTTAATGATTGAACCTAGAATGATTGAACCGAGAAGTAAGGAGAATTTTTTTGACAATGGGAATAATTAATGAATGGAATAGTTTGCCTTACGGATGGGTGAGTGCTCAATCACTGGAAGTTTTCAAAAATAGACTGGACAACCACTTGAAGAAGATGGTGTAAGGTCTCATGCCTTGAGCAGGGGTTAGACTAGAAGATCTCCGAGGTCCCTTTCCATCCTATGATTCTATGTCAGTCTATGTCAATAATATAGAATACAAAATATTCTCCAGCCAGATTGGCCAAAATGTTTCCAAGCCGCTCACCTGAATGTTGGAGATGTAGTCATAAACAGGGAGCCTTCTATCATATGACCTGCCCTAAAGCCAGGAAGTACTGGAATAAAATACGGGAATGGTTAGAAAAAGATTGAATTGAAGCTAGAAATATTCTTACTGCGTACTTTAGATGGAAAGATGGGTAAAGAACTTCAATATATAATATTACATATTTTAACAGCAGTCAGAACCATCTATGCGCAGAATTGGAAACAGGCTAATATTCCTTCAGAAGCAATGACAACAAGAAAGATATTTGAATATGCAGAGATGGATAGGTTGACCAAGAAACTGCAAGAGAGAGAAGAATCAGAGTATTATCAAGTGTGGAATAGATGGTATATTTGGCTGGAAAACAGGAGTAAATGTACTGTATAAAATCTTTGTGATATTGACAACACGATTACAATGTATATACATGAAAACATTATTACTACTACTATCACTATTATTATAATATAAAAGAATGTATAATATAAGATAATGAACCACAAGAACCTATGAAACTGTGAACATTATGGATAATATGGTTACCGATATGGAAAAGCTGTAATGAGTGAAAATTTCTATTTTGTTTGTTTTAAAATGTTTAATAAAAAACAACAACAAGATAATAGATTTATGTAGGGTGAAAGATGACTTTGGATCAGCATTGAGTGTGCATCAGGTAATCACAGTGCAAAGACAATGTCTGGTTGTTAATTGTTGGCTTCAGTTGGTGTTCAAATGCAACAAAAATATTTTTTCATTTTTTTAATGTTTGCCCATGTAAACATAAGAATGATTGAGAGGCAATATCTTTAAGACTCTTCAACTGTTTAATTACAACTCTTTTTATAAATGTAATTGGCTTATGTGAACTATTAACAAACATTCCTCCATGCAACAATTATTTTACTAAAGCTCATTAATTTTCTATAGAGCATAGAAAATATGTAGTAAGTCATATTTATATTGTTTTAGGACGGCTTGTCTAGTCAAATTACAAGCTTATATAACAGGTCAATTCTGACATTTCTATGCAACAGTTATTCCTTTTTCATGATGCAAAATAATTAAGCTTCACTGTTCATTTACAACTAAGGCAAGTATTTACCATGTTCATTAACTTGGCATTCTAATCGCAAATGACAATAATGTCAAAATTAGCTTACCTAACATACAAATTTCCTTGCATGCCTGTGATGAAACTACCGTACTTCAAATTTTAGAGCTTTATTGGTATTCACCTGCTCCCGCAGGAGAAGAGCCAGACTCATCTGTTCTTCTATGCCTGCATTTTTCATCCAAATTAATTAAAAGGACTTTGTTTCAATACATAAGAGTTTGAACAAGGTGAGTGACGGATAGCTTGTCAAGTGAGAGCAGTGGTGTAGTTCTGAAGTTGATGATCCTTATCTTGATTTAATCTTAAAATATGAATTGATTTGTAAAACTAGAGACTATTATTACCTCAGTAGCACTATCTGTGATTAAGGAAAAAGAGGGATACACAACAGAAAAATTTCAGCTCTGTAATTTCAGAGAGAATGCTAATAATACCTAACCTTTTTGTATGGTGACTTGTTCATTGAGAAATATCATTCAAATGTCTAAAAGTAAAAAGTAAAGGTTTCTCTGTCCAGTTGTGTCCGATTCTAGGCTGTTTCCTGGTTGAGGAAGTCAGTGTTGTCTGGAGACAGTTTCCATGTGGCCAACATTGCTATACGTCAAAGGGACATGGAATGCCGCTACCTTCCCACTGAAGTGGTACCTATTAATCTACTCACATTTGCATGCTTTCAAACTGCTAGGTGGATAGGAACTGGGGCAAGAATGGTAGCTCACCCTGTTCCATGGTGCTTGGGTCTCGAACCTAGGCTGTCGGCTTTCCAGCTAATAAGCTCAGTGTGTTCAATTGTGGAGCCATTGTGCCCTCTTCTGCAAATGTTTATGGATATTGAATATACCTGCCAGAGAAGGTACTATTATCATATGAAATCTCTTCCACATATACGTATACACATATGCATATTCATGTTTATATATACACACATGCTTTGGATGGCCATTTTTCCATTGAAGTATCTATCCATAGTAAATATGTCATGTCTGAAACTCTTTAATCACATTCAGGCATTTGTTATTTTTATGGTTGCAGTCCATGGCTGGGACACACTTGGCACTTTGCCACTGTCATTTTTTGTCCCTGCATCAATGGGGGAGCATGATGTGGGGACAATGGGATAATAAGGCAACTACTCAGCATGGACTTTTCTCTGCTCTCCATAATTGGATAAAGAATAAGGAAACAAGCTTTTCAGCTGACCAGGTGGGCAATTGTATTGTATAGTGTAAACTGATGGCATTTTCATTATATGAAAAGGTGAGCATTTACTACTATCTTACATCTTTCTTCATTGCTAATGTTATTTCTGGACTTAAGATATTTCCAGCAATATTTTGGGACAACATTATATGTCCTTCTGAAATGCTATTCCTCAAATTGATATTACAGTTTGACAGAAGTCATTTTATCTATCTTAATGAAATGGTTGGAAACCATTGTTTTCTTTTTAAGAAAGCCTACTCATCTCATAAATGCATTTTTCTCACCGAAAAAATATATGAATCAAGAAACGCTCTCAAATATGTTAAACTCCATTTAATTACTCCCATGACTCTTCAAATGCTCTTAGAGCCCTGGGTAGGTCAGTTGAAGCTGTATACTGAGACATGTCCTTTCACTAGTACGAGATTAAAAGTTGGGTCACCAAAGTCATATTTTGAATACTTTCACTGTGGCCAATTCACATTCTGAGGGTATGCAGGCTATGATTAGGCTATGAACAAAAAAACCTATTGGGTTAAAAGAAAGAGTACTAATATTCAGTTTACCAATGGACTAGGTAAGCACTTCCAGGATTGAAATATAAAAAAAAATAATCAATTTCTATGACTGTCCAACTTAACCAAGTGATTCTGTGGGACTCTCAATGCTAACTGATATCATTTCTGACAACCCCAGCCAGCATCCTGGCCCCATTGAAGTGCTCCTTGCACGAGATGCTGAAGATGGAATTCTTCCAGAGCGATTGTAGATTTAGTGGCTGCTGTCTGCATTTTTTATATGGGTTTGGAGGATTATTTATTAATTCATATATAATTTATGTTTGCCATGGATATTTCATGTTATGTGAATTCATTAACTGCCAGGAGTCCTAGTAGATTATGGAAGGTCAAATAATTGAATAACTTCGAGCAGAAGCAGGATAGTTTTATTAGATTCCTGCATTAAAGATGTTGAACTGAAAGGGCCCTTTGCAGCTTTTTTGACTTAGATTCATTACCTTTCATCTGAACAGCCAAATGATTAGCCAGTTCATTGTCAGCTTAAAAAATAGTGACTCTTAAATTACTAAAACAAAAGATGTGACATAAATGCACTTGATGAAGGCTCCTTTAATATTTTCCAAATACCTGTATATATAAAAAGGGTAATTATGCTATCTGGAAATACCCCTCCGTGCCCAAAAAAGATATAAAAATATTTAATTGATCATCTGATTTCATACTTGTCAAGTCAACCCCATTAAATTCAATGGCATTATTTTGGAGTCAGCATAGGACTGCAGCCTATTTTGGCCAGATATTTTTAGCTTGAGCATTATCTGCAGGCCTCAGGCAGAAGCTCTGAGTCATTGTTTGCTGGAAGGTGTGTTTCAAAAGGATAGATGCAGCCTTTTGTCAATTCTTTAGCAAACACAAATAAGTTGGGAGCATTTTTTTCTTTTTGCCTAAGACTTGTTTTTATTTGGTATTACTTGCATACAGTTGATGATTTTAAAGGCGTAATTATCAAATACATTATTAACATATAAGCAATTGAAAAATATTTTCAATTTTTCCTCTTTTTCCTGTTAACACTTAAAAGGGTTAGGGTTAATCATTTATTTTACCCTCTATGTTGTTTGGAAAATGAATGAGAGTAATGTGGTACGATATCCTATACTTTTTTTGTTTGATGCCTTCAAATCAATGTTGAGTCCTGGTGACAACTAGACTAGTCCTTGTGGTTTTCTTGGCAAGATTTTCAGAAGTGACTTGCCATTGCTTGCTTCCTTGGACTGAGAGAGATTGACTGAGCAAAGGTCACCCAGCTGGCCAGTTTAGGGACAGCTAGGACTCAAAAGTCTCCTGGTTTCTAGCCTGGTGCTTCAACCACTATACCAAATTGGATCTCCATTTGTTTCTTAGTACAAGATAAAAATGTATGAGACCATTTCTCTCTCTCGTGTTCTGTAGATCTTCTCACATATCCAACAAGAAGTAACGTATGAAGAATCTGCAAGCTGATAGGGGCTTGTTTCAGAAAGAAAAAGAGAGAAACAAAATAAATAAGACACATCGTATGAATGCATTTTAACTATTTGATGTTAAAAAAAATTCAAACTGGACAATAGGCACCATTATTTGATAGGACCTCAGCTTCTCCGAGCATGATCTCTACCACCACTTTAATTGCACTGAAAAAAAGGATGGGGCTTTCTTTGAGCATCACCAGTCAAGCAAGGTTTCACGGTGATGAAAAGATTGTAAAGCATGAAAAACACACTGCTTCCCACCACTTCCACCAATAAAAATATGCTTAAAAATCGCCAACAGAAATTTTAAACTAAATGCTGCTTCTTGAAAGTAAGGCATAAAAGCAGAGCTTTCTTTTGCAGACCACTTGTGAGAAAAGTTTGGAAGTTTTTGGTTCCACCAATTATGAATTAAACAGGAAAAACTGCACTTTGGATTGATGGTCACCCACTCTTTAGCTGTATGTTTTACTGCCCTTAACTGCTATGCACAGGATGGCTACATGTGTGAAATGTTTGATAGGGTATGTCAAGGAGAGTAAATGTTGCTGTTCTGTAGTTTTTGGCTTATTCATCAGCATCCTTGGGTAAGGTATGCTGTGTGTTAACACTTAATGTTGCCCAGGAAAGGAGACAAGAGCAACTGATTTAAGACACATACTATGCTTAATGCTTAACACATAATGTGCCATTCGGATAAATATTTATACATTTCCTCCACAATATGAACCCATATTTGGTCATTGATAGAGGATTCCACCAGCATTTATACTTATAACATATACTCCAACTTCTATTGCTTCTAATAAATGTTGTGACATGGAAATATGTCTGCTGTGGCAGAGAAATACTTGTGCCTTACTATACCACTGTGGCATTTATGACCTTGTAGATTAAGTATGTTCTGTCTAAATATCGGAGCAAGGAGGGAGACATATGGCTCATCAGCTGAACAATATCCACCTACTCTCACCATCAGGCTCAGTAGTGAGAAAAGCTAAAACATGTACTTCAACACAGCACATTCTCAGTCTTGCATAAATGTATATGCGTAGTACCCTTCCATGTTGAACCAGGTAACTGTGATCCTTAAGTGACATTCTTTATAGCCTTATTTAGAAAAAAGGGAAAAAAACGTAATGCTGGTATTACAGTATTGTTCCCTGAGACAGATGGAACTATCTGCATCATAGTGCAACATCGGTGAAATCCCTAGTTCCCAATAAAAGCAAAGTCATTTAGGATATGAGCGCTCAATTGTTGTAAGAATATTGGCTATTGTTTAAACACAAACATCCTTTAGCTTTGAGCTGAATCACACAGTGACTCTCTTGGCAGCTTTCATCTTTAAATCAATCCATCAGTACGGCTTTTATTTTTAGACATATGACTTAATTATAGTGACAAAAGACTTCTGGTTCATTGCCATTAAATTTCTATGGATATGACTATTCAGTTGTCCAATGCTTGGGATTCAAAGGCCAAAAGAGGCATGAAGGTATGAACGAAGAGCATATCTGCAGTTCCTAAAAAACAGCTATGCCTTTTTCCAGAAAATAATCATGTAGAGATTGAGAGATCCCAAAAAGGACATGTTGGTTTTAGGAGCAGCAGCAGACAGAAAGAGGTCCACTCCTGGATATTTTAACACTATTTTGCATTTCAGAAATGCTGCACAGCCCTAATAAGTAAACATTGTTGCATTGATCCATTGTGTCCCATTTAATATTTGGTAATTAATACTAAAAAGAAATGATTAAGAAAATATAAATCATTCTCATGTCAGCTGCATGCAGATAGATGATACCTTAGTGCAGGGCTGTCAAACTCACGGCCCGCGGACTAAATGTCACGCCCTGGCCACGCCCTGCTTAGGCAAGGGGAAAAAAGTCCCGATATGTCACGTGATGCCGTGACGATGTGAGTTTGACATCCCTGCCTTAGTGGAAGAAGAAACTATCGAGGAAACTTAGATTTATCAATTATTTTCCTCCCAGAGTTGAACCATCACTGAAATATCTGTAACACAACCAGAGGAATACATTTGAACTTGCCCTTCATTTTCATGCAAGATCTTGCAAGTGCATTTTGGGTGCAAAATCCAGTTGCTCTACTCTTAGACAAATTATTAAGAAATCCAGAATAGGTATCAATAGCAGTTCCTATCAAAGTGAAATTCTTATACCCGGTCAATATAATGCATGTTCAGCCAATGCAATTGTACATAGATTACAAAATTAATACTCATTATAAATAGAAAAGCCAATTTAGAAATGTCCTGTACAACCAACCTACATCCTCTTTTTTTTAAATAAATCAACACTTAAGGAAGTGGGAATGGAAATTAAAACTGTCACACATTCTGACACCTGGAATGGCTGCTACAGGATCTGATTTGATCCAGATTTCCTTCTAGAACTCAGGCTAATTTATGACTTGAACGATACTTGTGAAAAATATCTTTGGATCAACCAGCATCCTTCCGTTTAAGTATTGTTTTGATTTTTGATTTTCCAAACCATGATGAAATCTAGTTACCCTTTAATTTCTCTTAGCACTTCAAAACCGCTTACTATGAAATGAAAATGGGTACAAGATCCAGTTGCTCTGCTCTCAAATTATTAAGAAATCCAAAATAGGCTTCAATCGTGGTTCCTGTCAAAGTGATATTCTTATTCTCTGCCAAAGATAAGAGCTGAACTGCTATAATGCATGTTCAGTCAATGCAGCTGTACATGAATTACAAAATTAATACTCATTATAAATAGAAAAGCCAATTTAGAAATGCCATGTACAATCTTCACCCTTATTTTTTTTTAATAAACCAACACTTAAGGAAGTGGGAATGGAAATGAAAACAGTATAGTCATAAATCCTGACATTTGGAATAGCTGCTACAGGATCTCAAAAGATACAGGTATTGATTACTGGAGACCTAAGATAGATCCTGTAGATGTTACTTCTGACAGCTTAAAATAGAAGAGTTTGTAAATCTCCTAAAATTGAAGTAGACATTACAGCAAAAACTCACATTTATGGACCAATTAGCAGGAATGGATATTTTACAAAATATGAATTACATAATTAAACAAATTATGTGACTTAGGCTTTGTCCAACTTTATTATGTGCGGTAATGCCTAAGCTAAATTGAATCTACTGAATATGAGGTTTTCTGAATGGAGATCTATAAAAACGGAGGGTATTTTTTCTACTGGAAATTTTCTAACATGTTAAGATTGTTGTCAGCAACCAGAATGATATAGAGTATGCATGCTGTTTATATGTCAATAACATAATCTTTCAACACATGCTGGGAAATTTCCATTTGAAAATCTAAAGCTATAATCATGTCAGAATTCAGGCAGGCACATATATAACTCACATCATCCTATTTTAGAGCTTTAAAAACAAAATGTATCATTTGTTCTACTTCACTATAATTCCAGACCAGAATGAAAGAAATATAGACAATGTTTAAAGAGCTTCCTCCTACAAAACTGATGATGGGTGAGGAAATTGTGACTAGATTAAATGGAACATAATGCACTGCAAATTGCAGTTGGGAATACCTAGATCCAGACAAAAGCTACAACCAAGACTGGGATATGTGATACTTCTCAACTGTATTATTTTGGATATTTAAAGATGTATTTGTTTATACTGATCTATATGGGCATCATACAGTTCTGTGCAATACATTATTAAAGCTCTACAGTGCTTTGGATTTGATTATGAAATGGTGATTTGGACCTATGGAAATACAAAACAATCGTGTGTTGCAGCTCTTTAAAGCAGCTGCCTCTTTTCCTAGGATCATGGGACAGATCCCAGGAAGAAGACTAGGATCCCTGGAAAATAAGGCAACTGCTTTAAATTGCAGCTGGAGTTATGATATGCATAGAGCTTCTACTTTTGTACTTCAACACACTCAGAAGTACACACTCTAAAATCAAATTTAAAGTTTATAGAGCTATAATGACCACATTGCATCATACCTTATACTTACTGTAATGGCACTGAATCATCTTGTTCTGCTGATTGATACTGGTTGACTCACAGCACAGTACAACATTTATCTGTTGGCAATGGCCTATCAAATTAAGCTATTAAATATGACTGACAGTCATTTGGATAGCAGGTTTCATGGTGATGCTGAAATAAGCATTTTAGGATAGACTAATCAATCTTAACTGGCGAAAGCTATTGTAAAAGCAATCTATCGGCAGTAAACAAAATTATATCCAAAACCATCTCATTATGGATCAATGTTTGGTTATTATTATGTGGAAGTTATAAATATTTTAAACTGTGGGGCAATTATGGTATACAAAAGCAATGTATTTACTCTTATTCTCAGGGGAGGTTGAGCTGGCAAAGAAATCCTTTCCACAATTAGATTAAGGTATTTTATACTCAATTTTACAATATATCAAGCTAGCCCATAAAGAAATTAGTATTTCCTGTAATTTTAAGAAACAGATTTGCCTTAATTTCTTCAAGTTCTTCAATAGTGAAACATGAAAAACACTTAAAATATGATTGGGCTATAAAAATCAGGAAAAAAGAGTTGAAGGTGGTAGCTGCAGAACATTTTATTTAATGCTGTCTACTGGTCCATTTAGATTTTTAAAAGTCCATTTATAGGATCTGTAATGCATAAAATAGGATTTCCCACTTATATAAAAAAGATATTACTTTGTTTCTATGACTGAGTTAATACTTAAGATATATTCTGTTCCACCATAAAGATTAAGAAAATCCCTAATTCTTATACTGAAAACAAAATTTGGTTTCTTTTGCAAGCATTTAGCAGAAAAATTAAATGGTACCTAAATATGTCTTGTCATTGTAAATGTATTTTATTTCATTTAAAAATGATTATTAATGCTGTTAATTGATACATGTGCAATAATACTCAATAAAGTACTCATTATTTGAATTTAGGAATCTGGTTGTTCAGCTGGCCAGTGCTACCCCATTTTTCTTCTGAAAATACTATTACAGAAATAAAAACAGTGCAGGTTTTTCCTGCCATCTTTTGCCTAGTATTCAGCTGTTAATCCTTTGAAAACAGTGTTCCGTACTAACAAAACATTAAAAGAGAGATGCTGGCTTGAAAACCACCTTTATCTTAAGATGGGGAAAGGGTGTGCAGGTATGCCATAGCAAAAACAGATAGAAAGAAAATGGGTAAATAGAATTTTAAAAAATCAGTAAAGTGCACAATTATTGTTAAACATTCTATTCCTGTTATTCCATTGAATTTACTGAACAGTCATCGTGGACTACAATTTGGCTTGAAAAGAAAAGAGGCTTACAATGCAAACAAACACCTGGTAGGTGCTTCTCCTGAAGACTTTTCTAAGAATTGACCGATGCAATTCAAGGATATCCTACTTCAGCTCTTTGGATGTTGGCCCGTTTCCTAGATCCACAAGGGGCAGAAGCATTGCAGGTTGTTTAGATGTTTGTCTCCAATTTATTTCAACTTTTAAATGCCAATGTCTTCCAGATCTGCATCTTCCAGGCCAACAATGGCATCTGATCTTGAGATCATGAAAAGTTTCTCTTTGTTTGTATACTGTCTCTGAATTTTCAAAGGCTGCTGCTCTGTTTGTTCCTTGCTGGTGCTCTGTGAGGAGCCAATTTCCTCACTGGAGCTGACTTCACAGTCTTCAGGTGCTTTATGGGCTGGGGTATTGGCAACAGACTCCAAGGAGGTGCCCGACTCCTCCAGTGGAGCGTAGCCCTTATTGCTTCTGTACTGATCACACTGAGTGCTCTGGGAACCTTTCTGATCCACAGATGGTGTAGGCAGATGAGAATCCCCCAAATCGAGGGATCTGGAGTAGCTGGAAGATGAAGCTTTAGCTAAAAGACTGGAATCAAGGTCAGTGCTACTACCCAAGGTCTGAAAGGGCTCAGGGAACAGGGATCTCCTGGAATCAGGGAGGCAGCTTGTGCTCTGGCGTCGAAGCACTACTTTACGCTTGTTCATCCTGGGCAACACTGTCAGTTCCTGCGCTGTGTCTAGGTAGCTGCTCCTGAGATCTTTTAGACTGAGTTCAAATTCTCCCCGAGGAATTTCCCGGCTATCCCGTTCACCCAGCAGCCTCTGCCAGTCTCTATCAGCCGTTTCCCCCTGAGCCAGTGGTAGCAATGTGAAGGTGCTCAGTGAGGAGCCCACAATAGAACTGGCAGTGCTGTGTTGGTCCCAACTATCTGTGGGGGTACAAGATGGGTTACGAACGCTTTGGGCCAATGCAGCTCTTTCTTTATAAATGCTATAAACAGCGTCAGCCAAGCTGGGTATTTGCTCTTGTCTAGAAGTGGGGAAGCAGCGAGGTGAGGAAGCCAAGTCAGGAGGGGAGAGAGGTGCACTCACAGATGGATGCCAGGTATTCTTGGTAAGCATGGCAGTGGCTCCTAAGGTTTCTCCTCCCGAGCTGCTGCCAGGTTTCAAGTCGAGCCCACGAGATTGCACACAGTTAACAAAACCATTTATTGGGACCGAAGCCACAGCAGAAGTAGCCCCATCCTTTGGCCGAAGACTGTGTGCATCTATGACAGTGGAGTACAGGTCCCTCAGATTGATAACCTTAGTCTTCTTGTCACGATTCTCATGCAGCACTGCATTGGCACAAATGAAGAGGAAGATGCCAATACCCATGATGAGGGGCCCAAGCACTTTGAGCTTGTCTGAATGCAAATATCTAGAGAAAAGATGGAAAAGCACATTTGTTGAGCTGGAGGGTGATGAGGAGGCAGGCAGAGATGGAGAAAGTGCTTTCTGGTTGCCAGAGAAAGAAGAATTGATGCCTTCTAGGTAAGATTCTCTGGTTTCTTGTGTGTGGTTCTTTGTGTGGCTTTCAGGGGCATTCCCATATGATTGCAATAATGGGCTGTGGCCAAGGCCCCCTGTCCTATAAAGGGGTTTGGGCCAGTAGCCAACCACAGCCAAGGCAATCCCTACAAGCAGCACTAAAATGCCACAGACAGCAATGAGGCCAGAGAGGGAGCAGATTTTGAGCTTGCCCTTCACCACCACCACATCATTCTTGAGTTTTTTTTTTGCTTTGCGCTTGTGTTTGGAGACTTGGCCCTGAGGCCGCAAGGGATCCTGTTTTCTGGCTGAGATCCTCAAGAGGCCTCCAGTGGCAATCATGGCTGGCTATCCAGAAGATTTCCTACAGCAGCATCGGCTCCTGTGGCAAAATAGAGTAAAAGAATGTAAGAGCGATGATCTCTTTTAAAGCAATCTTTCTTAAGTCTGCTCAGTTACTATTGATTAATCAGCCTCATATGAAGAAGCATGTGAGACCTATGATGCAACATGTCATACTAATTGAGGAAGAGAATCCTTTACAACAACCTTTCGGTTTTATTATCACCAAGTATTAGCTATGCTGCCTGTGGATCCTCATCCACTGCTGGATCAACTGAGAAGCTTCCTTTTCTTTTTGTTTACAATAACTTAGCATCAGATGAAGTGCTAGAACATTTTCTTCTATGGATATGAATTCCAATAAATCAAAGCTTGGAATTTGTTCTGGAGGGAACAAGCTGAAATAGAAAGAAGATGCAGGTTTATTAGTTTGGGATTTTACTGTTTTGCATAGAGGTTCATATGTGCTTTACTACTGCCTAAGAACAACTTTGCACACCACTAGCACTCCGGAACCTGATTATATTCTTTCTATCTATAGATTATATTAGCTCTAAAAACTTTCCCATCAAAACAGCTATGCTTCTGTAGGCTTTCGTTACCTCTGTATTCTTTCATTTTAAAAATATCACATTTTATAATACAATAGAAATGGAAGAAAAAGGGGGAAATAGAAAAAATAAAAATGATAAAAATAAAAGAGAATTTTCAATTCTGCTCTTCCTTCAATTGAGTAATCACCATTTTATTCTTTTCCCCTCCTTCTTTAGCTCTTTTCTAATCTCCAAATCCATAAATCATTGGCCAAGCTTCTTCTTCTTTCAGTAACCATTTAAGGCTTCCAGTCTTTTTTTTAAAAGTCTTTATTGTCCCTCTCCTCCCTCTCCCCCAAACAGATCAGCTTTGCAATTTTTGCAAGCTCTGCCCATTTTATAACCCAACCCTCTACTGTAATCACTGTATTGCTCAAGCAGGACTGCCTTTAAAGATTGCTCACGGACAGCAACTAGAAAATGCTGAAACCAACAATCTGTTGTGGCTTAGTGAGTGGAAAACAACCATCCATATCAACTTAATTTCTCAGCCCAATTAAAATGCTGCTATTGATTTTTGAAGACTGAAGGATTGCCTCTTTCATATTGCTACATCAAAGCCTTTCAATCAGCTCCAGTGGTCTTACTGTTAGGTCTACCTCAGCTGACTGCTTGATTTACAGGGATCAGCTAAAGACTGTTTTATTGGTAACTCTTTTATTGGTAGACCTTTGGTTGGTAACCAGGCACAATCTTTTCCTCAGGAAACGTGACAGCTACCTTAGTCAGGAAGAACATTGTTTATAGATGGAGTTTATTTTATTGTTCTATAACAGTTTTATGGTCTATAGTATTATTATTTGGATAATTTGTTTCCTTTTTCTTCTGAGGGCTTAATGAATTAAATGCTACCTTAATCACATTTACAGACAGCATATAACTGACATGAATTACATTGGTAAATAAATTATCCTAGGATCAGGGTCCCTCCCCCCCCCAGAAATTCATGCATGACATCATGCTCTGACTGTAACCCAATTTTACATCTGTCATGTGTACATCCCTAAACCTCAAAGTATGTTAATTTCTCACCATTTCATATATATTGATAATCCCATCTGCTTCTCTTTCCGTCTGGTCAGCATGTAACAATTCTACCTTTAATATTTTCTATTATGCTATTTAGGTATACTAATGAGGAAAATGTATATTCACACCTCAACTTTTAATGAAACTTCATTTTAATTATATGCACTAACTTTTTTAACTTGCAATGGAACTGCATCTTAAGGAGCATTTCTTCTTAAAAAATCACACTTGGGAAAATGATGTGAAAGCACTGACAACATTCTTGTTCACACTTGGTTCTGATTAGATAAAAGTTCAAAGGAATGCTGTTGTGGAAATTATTAGTGACTAAATGCTTTCACAAAGCCAAAGTTTCATCAGACCCCCTGAAAATTTTATTATGAGCAAGTCAGTAGCAAAAATGTCTAGTTATAGATGCTCTTAGTAATGATGTCCCTATCTGAAGCCAGGGCTTAAGTTGCATAAGTACAGGAAGGAGCATGCTCTCTTTGTTAGCTCCAAAGATGGGTAACTTTCTCAAGATTTCACAATGTTTACTATGGCTTTGGGCTAAATAAAAGCAGCTGGAGATGATCATACTTCACATAATCTGAAAAAGTAAAGTTATTTTCACTTCAGTGAATGCAATAATATACCGGTATATGTATGTTGACATGGATATAAGGGAATGAATGCTACTCCTGTTTAGACAACAGTTAGACTACTCTTGGAGGTTACAAGTAGCAAATTTGACCATATGAGTAGCATATGATTAATTCAAAGCATGTGAGTAATTCAAACTACTAAAACAACGCATTTGTATGCAAAGGAGGTAAACATAGTATGGATTGTAGAAGACTGTAACAGGCATGGATGGTTGAAGAGGTAAGTTACTGGTAATTTCACAGCTTTATTCTAAACTGTAGCTCATATTTTTCCCCCCACAACTGGTCTGATCTGGAGACTAGGTTTCTACTTCGCAGGCTTAAAAAAAAGGCTATGGTAGCATTTATTGAGAACTTTGTAAGAATCTTGAGATATCCTTTGACCCCAAATTTTATTGGGTTTTTTTTTTTTTGCGCTCCATACCATACCCATTTTACTTCTGTTCTGGCAAAGATCCCACAAGGAATAAAAATTGTGGTCCAGCCTGATGTAGGCAGGAGAAGGAGGTAAAAGATTTAGTTTAAATGATTGTCATTCCCTGTTTGAACATTAAAGGAATGAAAAAGGAAATCTGCCAAGTTAAATATTTCCTGACCTGATAATTATGCAAGGATTAAGACACAATGTTAAAATGCATGTATTCAAATCTCCACTGCAATATTATTTGGAACTGTTATCCCAGCATATCATAACAGAGATAGAACTAGAAAATCAGAAAAAATACAAACAAAACAAGGAGCTTTTAGTTTCATAAAATAAACTAACAAAGGAAATCCAGGTAGACAAAATTATGTCTGCTGAAAAGTAGTGTATAAAGAAAAAAAATCTTTTATAGTACTATAATCTATGTCCACCTAATGTATGTCAATACTGGTAAGTAACTGATCTTTGGAATTATTCACCACAAATTGTCACCAATGTGTGTAAATGAAAGGGTATCAAATATATTTATGGAAGTCATGATACTAATATTCAGTACTAGGCAAAGTATGCCTACAAATACCAACTGGCATGGCACACAAACTTGGAGATGCATTTGTGTTCATATTTTACTTGCATAATTTCCAGAGATAACTGACCCTGTTAGAACAGAATGCTGGTTTAGATGGGCTTTTGATTGATTCATCAGCAAGTTATATTTGTATGCATGGACATCAGGAGTGAAAACAGAATAACATAGTGCTGATTTCTTCCACCCTTACTTTCATTAACTGCTCACATTAGAAAGTCATGAAGTATAATTTAAATAAGTATTCCTACATGCATCAATGTGAGTTGGATAGAAAAGAGCATGATACTTTTGAATTAGCAACTGAGGGCAAAAGGTGAAAGATCTGTGGGAAGGTCAACCAATTAAAGATTAATTTCAACTATTCTATAAAAATTCTTCAAAATCAACTTTTATCTGCCAATTGCAGTTTATATCCTCCCTTTAAAGTTCTTTGTTGCAGTTTTGGTTTTTTCTATATCAAAATAACCAATATTTAAACATTTTGCATTGTCTTAAAAGGATGTTTAAAAAGCTTGATGAAACCTTCATCACACCTTGTGTCCCTGCCTGCATTTCATATTTCATATTTCCTGTTCTTTTGCTAATGAATGTGTACCTTCTTATGGAGATTAGATCAACTAATAAGCTGTTTCCTGGTTTCAGGCTATTGTTTTTGAATGAGGCCAAAAGATTAGATTGCACAAGAAGCTTAGTAATGGTCATCTATCTTGCAAAGAAAAAGGAATTAAATTAGAAAATGTTGCAAATGAAACTGGTGTGTATTGGGTCATTAGCATTATGTATATTATATACTGTCTTGAACAATATAGGGGTTTTATTTAAGTTAGACTTTCTATTTTACTGGTTGTTATACTAAAGAAATAGTCGGATTTTAATATCAAAAGTTTGTTTTAAGCAAGTCATATCAATCTTTATTTTCTACGTAACAATATTTTTTTAAGTTTAGGGGATGAATATATTCTCTGGACATATGCCTGATTTGGAATCACGTACGATGTTCAAGGTAACTGGTTATGTAACATCAGTGAATTTGCAGCCTATCGATGAAAGAATGCAGTGGCAATAGAAATACACAATACTAAACCTGTTTTTTTTAAAGAAAAGACACTATTTTGAATAACCCAGAGAACAAAAAGCTTTCTGTTGAAAAGCAGTTTGAAATAATATGCAAGATTTTGTTTGTATCACTGCATGATATAAACTGCATGATATAATCAGTTATTCAGACAACTGAATTCTGCAGTTCTTCACAAACTGTCTGAAAATATTAATTAAGGGTCATTCCTTGATTTTCCCAGAGTGAATGAAATACATTATAAGAAGGAACTGTAACAGCAATCATTTCAACATGTCGGCATAAAGTTAAATCTTTTGCCTTGAAAACAAAAAAGAAATTGGCATCCTAGGTAAGCTTATTTCCTTCATCAGCTAAATCTCCACATTTCCTGAAAAACCCCAGATTCAACAATGTTTGACTAAATTAAATGCCATGCCCCCCCAAATCCTGATTCTGACAATATACCTCAAGTAATTCATTAACTAATATGATCTCTTGCTTCCTCTTTTATTGTATTTTAAAATAAGATTTGATTTCACACACACAGAACCCAAAGATTCCGCTTTTAATATAGAAAAAAAACCCTACTCTAGGATACATACAGACATGATCAGTGTTAACTAATATGGGAAGTAAAAAAGATTCAAGAGGTAGAATTCCTCAAAGGAAGCCCACCTACTTGTTCATTAATATCATGTGACGAAATACTCTTTGATTTTAGATGGACGGGGATCTTGGGGAACATGCAGAGAGATATATCAAAGTAAGCTACATCAACGAATCAGTCTACCCCCTGCTACATAACCAAAGCAATTCCAGATGGTGTTTCATGCCGTTTTCCAGGATTTCAGCAGCATTTCAAGTCTAAAAGGTCTACTAGAGTACATGCATGCTAGAAGCCCACTCCAGGCTACTTTTCTTTTGCCTTTCCCAATGGATGGATGAGTAGAAAAGAGAACCAAACCGGGGTGGGGTGGGGAAGGGTCGGATGGGAAGCCACCTTCCAAGTCCGTCTGGATATAATTTAATCCAGCCTTCCCAAAAGAGCAGCTTGTTCTTGGGAGAGTTTCCTGGCTGCTGCAAGTCGAAACGTGCCTGCAGGGACAGAGCCTAATAAAACATTATGGCTGTCATACCTGCTGCTCTGCTGTCCTACATAATGTAATTAGCCAAGTGGCCTGTGCCTCTGGAGGGCAATTTGCGAAAGATGGGAACTAAGAGGGTTCCCGCCGGCATGACGGACAGCCTGGGGGGGGGGGGTGTCTAAAGGTGACCATGCGGAAGACCGGTTTTCGCTTTCGCCACGGGGTCGGTTAAAAGAGAGACCGGCGTCTCGTTCCGAGTTCCCCGAACAAAACTTCCCGCCGAAGAGAAATCCATTTACAGGCACTTTCCATCTGCCAGGCGCCCATTAACCGGAGGTCGTCTCAACTCGTCAGTCCCTCAATTTAGAAGCTCCCGAAGGCGATTTCTCTACGGTGCCATTTCCCCTTTTGGTGCCCCCCAAGAAGAGAGAAGCCGCCACGAGAGCCACCCGTCATGGTGGCCCAGGCGGGATGGGCTCCCAACCCCGCTTCTGTGGCGGACCGAGGGAGAAGGATGGGGATGGGAGAAGCTGCAGAATCCCCGGGTGAGTTTCTGGTTCAAAATGGCAGCATTTAGCAGAAGCTCCGTCTGGTCTCTTACCGGGGAAAATGGGGCGAGGGGGG
>JANHFT010002121.1:87597-98076 GCA_032467955.1 Pseudoxenodon macrops
ACTGGGACCTCATCGAAACGTCGCCAAGATACTCTCAATCTTACATGAGAAGAGACCCGAATACACCAAGACTTGTATATTTATATGCATAGAGAGAAAGGCTGCCCAGGAGGAATATGCACACAGAAGACAGAGGAGCACTGGGAGTCATGGGAGGAGAGGAAGATGGGCAGGCAGGGGGAGAGTGGCCCAAAGCCACTCACGAGGCAGGGGATGGAAGTAAATGTGGTGACCAAAGCTGGCTACTACCTCAGGCAGGTGCGGACGCAAAAGAAGATGCCTTTCCCCGTCACTGCCATTGCCGCCACCAGGACTAAGCGTGCTTGCGGCCTGTGCATCGGCCAACATACTTCCAACAAAGTGCTGCCCCACTGGCTCGGCTTTCTTTCCGCTCTTCTCTCCCAATTAAGAGGCAGTCTTGGATTCCTCACACCCGGCTTTCCCTAAGGGGGGTGTCCCGTGTTCTTTTTTTCTCTTCAACCAGCTGGTGGGAGTTTGGCAAATCACCGAATGGATTTTGCAAGCCTGCATGTAAACCGAAGCAGGCCCCCCGCCTCCTCCTGGCTGGCCTCCCCCTCCTAACTCCAGGGAGTCATAGATTTGGCAGTCCTCTTCTGGCTAGAGAGAACCTAGTTTAAGTGATTGGCCTAAGGAAGAGCTTATAGTGTTTCTGGGAAAAGAGTGAGCATCCGGAAGAGGTGAGCATGGCTGCAGCGGCGACTGGCCGGGTGTGGGCAGAGACAACCAGGAAGGAAGATTTGAATTGGTTCGGTTTGGCGAACTGGTTCAAATTGTCCCTACTGCCTCAGGTAAGGCTGGCAAGGGGGGTGAATGTCACCCCTGATTTGTACCTAATTCTGCTGCAATGAACTGTTTTTTAATTTAGAAAAGACAGAAAATAAAACAATAATCCACTCTGCTGAAAGCATATATACCTGTTGGCAGCGAAAAAGTCTCTTCTAACTATCATTCTCTGATGATTTTGCTCCTAAATAATTGTTCTAGCACTGCTATGGAAATAGCACTTGGGCTGGGAGACAATGGCCCCCTTATTTCCTCACCACCAGGATTTTCTTTTCCATACATAGTTAAGAGTTAAGCATTGAAAAAGCCCTCAAAGCTTAACCAAAATAACCACGCAGTTACATAGAAATCTTTCCTAATAGGCAAAAGGGCAAAGACTGGGTGGAGATAGATGGTGGGGAGTGTTGAAAAAGTGGCAGTTCCTTATCTTACTGATGCTCAGGGCTGGGAAGGGCCAAGTTGAGAACATTTTGGTTTGGGGTGGGTTTTCCACAATTTTGACTTAATGATGGCAACGGGAAGTGTTTTAAGCAATAGGGTCATGTGACATCATGCTTTACTATTGCATTACTTAGGGATAGAAATTCTAATTGAGACTGTGGTCACAAGTGGAGGACTAACTATACTTTTGGACTCAAATGACTCCAGTAGTCAAATTATGTTGCATGATATGCAAGATCTGCAGCAGTTTCATTGATATGTTGACCTAATTAGTGAATTAATATTAATTTCATTATGCAATGAGTTTGACAAGTCATTGATTGCAATAAAGAATCTCTCTTGGAGTCTCCAAGAGTTTCGTGTGACACTGGAGGTTTTAGATTTCCACACCACAATTCAATTACTTCATAGCATAGAGGCATCTTTACACAAGCAATTAGATTAATCTGACATTTGTGAGATTGCAGGGGATATAAGAATTGGCAACAATTCAGTCAATGGATATTTGTGGAGCCCCAAGAAAGGATAACCTCTACTATGGTCCACCTAATAAATATATAACTAGTGCAATTACTAGTTGCACTGAGTAGCAATTTCTTGCCTGTGAATCAGATTGATTCTGGGGAAGCATTTTAATTTGCCTATGCTGCCTACATTTCAGCAGTTATGAGAAGAGTTGCTTTATTAGCTCATAAGGCTGATTATTGGAAAGCGTAGGAAGAAGATTGTAAGAAAAGTCCCATGTTCTCTCTTAGGATTTCAAGTAAAAGACTCAGCTTTAATTAAGCAAGTTGGAAGGAGGATAGGTTATTTGAACAGTGCCACTCGTACCATAGACAAATCTCTATGCTGAGTTTAATAAAATCTCATCCTTAGTTAATCCAAGAAAATTGGTTCACTGTTGTATTGCAGACAATATTGCCAAGACTAGAAGGACCTAAATTCTGTCAGCACAATGCTGGTAATGATTTTTGAAAATTTCTGAAGTTCCTTAAATCAGTGAAAAATAATAATTGTCCTGCTATTGATTGGTAACGTTATTTCTCAATTATAAATCAGAACAAATTGTATTTACATGCCATGCTCCCCATGAGTTTGGAAAATTGACATAGATGAACTGCTTTCAGTTAATAGCTAATTCCCTTAATCATTATGTATTAAGGAAAATGTTCCTTTTCCACCCATATAGCAATTTTAATATAGAGACAGAAAGAAATCTTAAACATACTTGTTTTATACGCGATACCTTCATAGATCAGTAACTGGAATACTGCTTTTTGGTCCCATATAAAGATACTGTGATATAATCTTCTTTCTACTATATGTGTCTTTTCTTTCAGGCAATAGTTTTAAACTTTGAGATTGCCCTAGCATGAATGTCAGCTTTTAGACTTAAATAAACAATATTTAAGTCAAATTTCCCTAAACTCTACTGAATATGTTACCTAGCCTGATAACAAAACATCCGGAAACCAACCCACAAGCTCAAAGAACGAAGCTTCACCCTCACTATTCAAGTCAGTCTAACATTTTGTGGTATATTTTAGCCAGTACTAAAGGTATCAGATATTCACCATGAGGGGAACTTTGCTATTGGGCAATCATATAGTTGCAGGATAGTTTCAATAGTCAAGGCCTGCACTCTTCATTGGAATGATTTATGAAGTCATATGTACCAGAAACTCACGGGAGATGCCCTCATTGACGCTGGCTTGCACCATTTCCTTGAACTTGGTGATACTCCTCAAGTTCCACTGTCCAAATGTCTTCAAATCATAATGTATTTAAATTTTGCATGGGGAAAAAAAATCCCAACCCATCAAATCACATGTACTACTACACTTTTTCCATCTGATGAGTAGTAAACAAAGTATGGGTATTTTATTATGTTTTTAACATTATGCTGCCCTATTTTCCACAATTTTAAGCAGTTTATGATTAAAGCAAAAATCAGTATGATAAGGCTGTTACAATGGTAACCTTCCACAAACTGAATGAACAGTGTTGCTCGGTCACAATTGTGAGATAGGAAGTAAAATCTCTTGAGTATATTTTTATTTTTTTTAGGTGAAAAAGAATTGTGAATTTGGTATTTGAAAAACTGCGTTTGCAGATGCAAAAGGTCAGCTTTTTATAACAAAAATTCTAAAATCAGAAGACACCATTATTTTACAAGAACATACACAGATCCCTATTCATTTTTTTATCACATAGCACATCTCCCCATCTTTTTGAATAGAAACCAAAGATTACTTCTGTCATGACAAACTATTTGTCCAGCTAGTCAGATATCACTAGCTGACGTGTAAGATCTCAGGCAAAGAGCCTTTACATGCCCTGTGACTTACAGGTGACAGGAGTTGAACCTTCTTCATGCAAAATGTTTTAATGAAAACAGTCAACCATGGGGTGATGGTGTCAGCCATACAAGGATGAACAGATCAAGAAACAGATGCCACATATGCAATAGCAACATGAAGTTTGAATGTACTTCCCATTTCCCTCTTTTATATGTTATGTGAATTGAGGGGTGCTTGTCTGAGAGCTTTTGTAAACTCCCCCCTCATCTGAGCTTTTGCAATGTCTATCTCCTTGTTGGCTTGACAACCATTCTTCTTTCTTTCCATCAAGGTCATCTTCCTTACTCACTACAAATATGCAATATGCCGTTCCTGTTTCATCTGCTGTTATTTCTGCTGCTGCTGAAAGTTGAGAGTCATAGCTAAAAAAAATAGAAGATTGCAACCACATTAGATTCCATGTGGGAATGCCTGTTTTCTTTTCATTCATATGACTTTTTCAATAATAGGTTCTTTTGGGGGTGAGTGGGTGTGTGATCTTTCTGTGTAGTTCATGCAATACATTACAACAACTATAGCCCCCCCACCAGCAATTTAATTGCATCTAAAAGGCAATGAGGAGAAGCAGGGAAGGGAAACACAGGTCTCTAGGCTAGCCTCAGGAAAATACCTAGCAATCTTTAGCAACCACGGTAGCACCTTATAACAGGATGCATAGAGGGGCAGCAATTTTATAGCTCCTCTTCCTTACGCAGGTACTCCCTTCTGCCCCACACTCTATTTGCTCTCCTCCAGAAGAGATGTTCTATCCAGCTAGCAAATAAGATAAGATGATCTCCTACATACTCAACAGCTTTCCTTCAGAGAAATGCAGAAAGGAGCTTTTTAATCCTTGAAAAAATAAAGCTCTTCAACCATCTGAGGACAATCTTGTTAGATTAGTGGTTGGATTTGTTTTTATTTCACTCACTAGCAGTGATTTTTCACAGCTTTAGGCTGACGTTTCTTCAGTTTTCCATGGATGACCAAAAGGATCAGGTTCAAATTTCTCAGTGGCAAGTGAGTATGTAAGTTTTAAAGAGGAAGAATGCTTGGGGAAGAAATAGCTTTAAACTTAAATACATTGCATTGTATTGCATTGTATTGCATTCATATGCTGCCCCTCTTCTAAGATTCTGGGATGTTTATAAACATAAAATAAAAAAGTCCAAGAAACACAGAATACAGAGTAACCTATGTTGTCAAACCCAGGGCAATGATAACATCTTAAAACAGCAGTCCAACAGCATCACAAAAATCCAGAAATTCACCTACATAAGATTATTTTAACTGTGAAAAGTTAGCAGTGAATAGAAAACCAACTTTCTGGGTCAAGTTGATTCAAAGTGCTGGGCCACAATAGAGAAGGTCTGCTTTAGCTCCATATCATCCTCTGTCAGCCCTGCCAAGTAAACCAGACAGGAAACATTAGATGAACTGATTCTACTTTATTGTAAGATTACAATAATAGAACCTTGCAAGTCTGAGAATACAAATTTCCCATTACCACTTTTAACTGCTTGATCCATTAGGGCAAGTCTTTCCTAATCTCTGTGTGTGTGTGCTGTTAAGCCGCTGGAGGCACTTGCCTCTCTTGTCTGATTGTTTTGTAGGCAATAACTCTTCCCCTTCTTCTCCAAGGTCATTCAAGTGTCCTTTCCCTCAATGATCACAAAGGATGGGCAGAAATGTTTTGGAGGCAATTGTTCCTAAAATAACCAAAAATATTATCATGGGGATTGCAGTGTGCTCAAGCACTTCTGTTGACCTGCCATCACATACAAATGCTGCATCCACATTCATCCAAATGCCCAACTAATGCACTTGGAAATTCCTCCCTTGGGCCAGTAACCCTAGTGCTACAATAAGCTAATTCCAGTTAGAACAATGTCACCATGCACTGAACTGAAAACCTCACCAAGAAGTAATCAATAGCAATAATACAAAAGGGGTAGGGCTTATCAAATTTTAGGCATAGGGCATATCAAATTTTTCAACTTTTGGTTTCTAAACATTAGGGGTGCTTAAATGCTGTGGCATGCCTTGGGGATTGTACAGATATTTTGGTTACTTTAATATAATTTAGATCTGCTTGGTAAGTAGCTACACAAATATCATAACTTTTTAACATTTTGTTTGTTTCATTTAGGCAGTGGAACAAATTGCAATGCATTACAAAGTAGAACAGAAACTGGAATGCAGTGTTTGAGAGCAGAATCAGGTTTTCCCATCATTCTAAGGTGGGAGGGCTGCTGTACTGCAATTATAGACCTTGGTATCTCCTGAAATATACATAGAACATCGAATTTCAATGACATTATGGCTGCACGCAGCTGATCATGTAGTTCTAATAAAAATGATTAGATACCATCCTGCATAAGACCTTGCTAAATAGTCAAAAGACAGTGTTTTCTTAGATAAGATTCATCAATCTATTTATATGCCTTAAAGCAGATGTTGTTCAATCTCTCTCCTTTTTCCTTACAAGATTTTATGAATAATCGGGAGTTGTGGCAATCTGTCTACAAATTATAGATTACTTATGGATTTAATTAACATGTAAATAAGGCAACCATGCAAGTGAGATTGCATCTTGCATTAATAAACACCTGGCTCAAAGTCAAATCTATTTAAAATTAGAACACAGGTCTATATATGGCATTAAGTTCTGAATTGTTTTAGGGGATCTTTGAATAGAAGATCATTGACACTTTCCAAAGCTGGTTATGAGTACACTTTCAAGCATCAAATTTGGGAAACCTCTGAATGGACAGAGAAATCTCTATATAAAAAAAAAGACAGACATCACGATCTCCGGAACTTAAAATACATTATTAACTCAGCTGTAGTTAGCTTTAGCCTCTGCTAACATCATCAGAGTGTAAAAACCACCATTGAAGAGATATTCACCTTTATGCATCATTGATCAATTTGGCCATTGCATGCGTGATAGGCTCCTCCCCCCACCTATTCTGAAGTTCCGGAGATCATGATGTCTGTCTTTTCTTTTATAACTACACCTGGAACTCGTATTTTTAGGATGCATATAAATAATATGTTAAGTTGCATAAAAATGTTGAGGAAATTACAGGATATAGGAAGAGGAGCCCGAGTCTGACTAATGACAACCAAGTGAAAGAGGAAATGAGAGGGACAGTTGTATATGATATGACAGCTGGACAAGAAAATATTGGACATCCATTTGTCTGAATATGGTTTCTTTCTTAAGAAGGGTTTGGACTAGAAGACCTCCAATGTTCCTTCCAATTCTGTTATTATGTATAGATAAAGGTTGGGATTGGGTGACATTCCATCATCCTTATCTAAAAAAGAAGATTGAAAGTCCTAGATTAGAAATATGACTTGTTATCAAAATAAATTGTTAGCTTTCCTCAACAAGATGTTAACTATTAGATTTTAATGTCCTGTAACACCTATAGATGACTAAGTGTCAGCCCTTCAGGATAGACCAGACCAAAGTCATGCATACTAATGTTACTTTTACTATACGTTTCTAGTAGCCTAATCTTGCAAGTATGAATGTGTGTCCATCCTTTTATCTACATGAGATATAAACAGGATCTTGTCTGAGATGTTTACTCATATTACAGTCCTGCTCTGGACTCAGAATCTCTTCCTCAAGATTATTCCTCATGCCAACATATCCTATGTTGGATAAAAAGAAATTTAGAGTGGATTTGAGAGATGTGCTCCTTACTGATTTTTGAAATGGTTTTATATTATAGAAAATAAAAGATGGAGCATTAGGTTTCCATATGATCTAGATTTAATAATATATTCAGTTATATAATATAGTATGATAACAGCAATATATAGTAATATATTACTGTTATCATACTTTCCCTTTAGTTTGAATCACAATTTTGTGTGCATAATTTATTATCACTTTTTGTTTATTGTATTTTGATTGTAATAAAATATAACTCAAAAACTGTTAATAGTGAGTGTTGTGAGAGGTGCAAATGAATACCTATTACAAAATTATAGAGAAATACTTTATCTTTGAAATATGACAAAGTACTTGTCTGTAATCTTTAAAATATGACAATTCAAAGCCATGAGAAACAGTATATTAAAATCTTGTCATTTGAGTGGGTTGAAAATGTTCATAAAATGATGAACAGTTTCTGCTTAATCTTAATAAAAAGATATGATCTGATTTTCAGATGGCAGATTTCTTGCCCTCGAGCAGGGGTTATATATAAATGTGGTAAGTTCAATTTGCTCAGGATCTGAATAGTATAACCCAGTTGGCCTATTTTGCTCAGTATATTATTTTATGAGTCATCTTTGACAAACAAAGCAGTATCTACCCTGTTTCCCTGAAAATAAGACCTCCCTGGATAATAAGCCCAAAAATGCTTTTGAGCACATGCATTAAAATAAGCCATCTCCCGAAAACAAGCCCTCCCCAAAACACAGCAGCAGTCATGAGGTGACCACACTCGCCGCCTCCTGCACCTCAAAAATAATAAGACCTCCCCGAAAATAAGGCCAAGTGCTTATTTCGGGGGTAAAAAGAAAATAAGACTCTGTCTTATTTTCGGGGAAACATGGATATATGTATGGGTGAGTGGGTGGGTGGGTACATATATATTATTTTCCTCTCCTTTGTTTCCTGCTATTATGAAAATCTGATGCTGAACTATAAATACTTTGTCCCAAGAGATTTGTAGGTCCAATTATTTCAGAGGAACTTTTTTTTCATGAACAGACTGTTCTAAATTTATATCCTTGTTTTTTTATCTTCCTCTGTGAACTTTAGTTCTGCCAATTAACAGCTGCTGAATCATTAAATTTCAGAATATTCATATATGGTGGTGGTGGTGCTGGCCTAGAAATCACTAGATGGTCCCCTTCTTAGGCATGAAAGAGGGCTGGGTGACTTTGGGCCAATCATTCTCCCTCAGCCCAACCATCTCGAATGGTTGCAACAAAATTGCATTGTTTCCTATCACAATGCACTAATCCTATACAAAAGCAGTTAAATAGATATATGGCTGAGGACAGATGTGGCCTGTTTTCTCTTCCTTTATAAAATGTATTTTACTGCATTGAAAATACTGTGCTGAAAATATGGGGAAAGTACATCTTTTTTCACTTAAGTCAAAAAGCACAGCTGAATAACAGTCACCCAGCTAGCCATACTTGGAATCATTATTCAAAATTTTGAACAAGGTATCTTTTTAAGTCTTCCCCAGATATCACCATCGCATTGTTATTATCATATGGCTTAATTGCCTTTGGGACCTCATTCTTCTCTCTACTGATTATCATTCTCTCCCTTTTTATTATTTTGTTCTTGTGGATGTTTCAAAGAAACTTCAAAGGCTTACTCACAAGGAGTTGGAAACTTGAGTATTAGAAAGTCTGTTGTTATAATAATGGGCCACATGGGATTTAAACAGCAAGTGAGATAAGAAACCATTTTAAAATGAGGAAGGAAGGAAGGAAGGAAGGAAGGAAGGAAGGAAGGAAGTGATTTGTCTTTCTACCGAGCTTTTAACTTCCCCAAAGAGGACAGGCTTCTATTTTCTCCTTTCATTTCTTTTTAAATCTTCAATGTATTCTAAACAAGATCAAATATATATTTTTTTTAAACTAAATAAATATTCACATGAAGACACTTTTCCGCCTTTATTTTGGTGCTGCTCGCAATTGATTTTACAACATTATTAAACAAGATGAAGTAAATGCATACTTAGTAAAAAATGCCTCAGAGCATTGATTAGGTGTTACTGGGTGAGGAAACACTTAATTCTATTAAGATTAATAGAAAAAAATAGGTTTAAAATATTAACAAACAGCAAATTACATTGTAAGGAGTGATGATAACCGATTTAGGATATAACTTTGTATGGTACACATGATATCTACATTGATATCGCATACAGATTTGGCAACAGAATGGATAAAGTCATTTTCTTGAGAATTATTGCTGTAGGGAGATAGCAGATGATTAAAAAAATTGTCTTTATGATGTTGTTAGAGATGGGACAGTCAGACAATTATGTAACCATAAAGTAACAAATAGGAATGTTGAAACAAATGCATGCAAAAAAAATCATTAAAACACTTTGATCCAGAGTCAGTGCAGTCCTTGTTGTGTTTATAATGAGATTTTGTACTGATTCTCATGGCAATTATTTCTCTGGTAGTTAACCTCATGCACATCTTTGCCACACTATTTCTCAGGCTTTTACAGACTCCAAAGCCTCTCACTACTACTACACTACTACATCATAAAATGCTTAATTTAACTCTTAGGAAAGCAACCATTCAATCTTTTTAAGTCAGAAATTGGGAGGGAGTTAATAAAAGACACTCTAAGTATCAGATCTTTTGTAAATATTCCTGTGGACAAATTCCCAGATGCTTTTTGGTCCAGTCAGTCTCTTCACCCAAATGTCAGATTGTTGGCAGGTTTGGAAACTCTAATGCAAAGACAGATCAGAATTCTTATCAAGGGGCCAAAGCAAAACAACAAAACAACCTATCCGGCAAAAGTGTAATCATGCTTGGCACAAAGGATCAAAATCAAAAAGGCAGCCTGTAATGCAGGACAAGGACAGGAGTATATTTCATGAGAAGAGTACTACACTCCTCTGTTCACAACAGAATACCTTATGCCACCAGACTTGAAATTTTGGGCCTAGAAAATTTAGAACTATGGCGCCTTCGATCTGACACAAAATTATCTGCTACAATGTCCTTCCTGTCAATGACTACTTCAGCTTCAACTGCAACAACACACGAGCTCACAATAGATACAAATTTAACCTAAACCGCTCCAAACATGATTGCAAAAAATATGACTTCAGCAACAGAGTGGTCAATGCCTGGAATACATTACCTGACTCTGTAGTTTCTTCCC
>JANHFT010002121.1:112598-124617 GCA_032467955.1 Pseudoxenodon macrops
TTGGTGCATGTGCTCTCAGTGTACATAAAAATACAAGATAAATTTGTCAAGAATGATAAGGTGCAACATGTAATGATGACTTTACTGATTGCTTAATTGTTCTGGTTATAGAAAACAGTATACCACTGCTTAATATGAGCTGTAGTTTAGCAGCAATAATCTTTTTACTGACACACAGAAGGTGTCTAGTTGTGTGTATCTTTCAGAATCTATGGCTATCTATTGCTATCTTCTTCAGTAACAGCTGTACATATAGGATAACGTAGGGTTTCATAAAGAAGATTTCAGCTTTTTTAGTGCTACTTTATGAAACTAATCTAAAACCAGATACTTTTGGAGGAAAAAAGAATTTCTGAATCTATTTGTACATGGAATAGAAATACCTTGATCAACCTGTGAAATTAATAGTAGAGGAAGGGCAGTCCTATTAACTCTCTTGAAACTCTCAGCAGTTTTTGAGATCATGTATCAAAATCATCTTTTGGATAGTTTTAATCTGAACCTCCATTATTCTGAAGTATTGCCTAAAATGTGAACGAAATGGATGATGGTTTAAAACTTAATATGGCAAGATGCAGATTCTGTTAGTTGTTTTTTTTTCCAATTTGGTTTAATTGATTACCCAAATCAGCAAAAGCCTAGGTGCACTTCCAGATTCATTTTTCTTACTGAAATCTTTTTTTAATTGGTTCATATTGATATAAAATTTGCAAACTTATTTGGACAGATATTTTCATGTTTGCATACACCAGAAATGTTCGTTTGAATCACTTTGAAATCTCGTTTTGTTTTTTTCCACTTTACAGGGTTAATCCTATAAGGAATTACAAGATTCTGGTGGTGTTTCTAGCCTAATCTTTATTGCCCTGCTTACAGAAACTGCCTTTCCAGTTAACCCTTATTACATTCTTAGCAGTATGCCTAGACTTACTGTCTCTCAGAAGTTGCTTTTTTTCTTTGCTTGATTTTCTTAAAGGGGAAGGGTTGTTTTAAGCTTTTTACACTGCTGTTGGCAGGAAATACTCCCCTGTTGGAGTTCTTCTAGCCAGGATGCAATGATCAGCACTTTGAAGAAATAATTGAATAACAAAGCAGAGCTTGCAGAAAGAAGCTTTTAATGACAAGGAACCAAGATGAGTGACATTCAGCAAGGGTTCTTGGCTAGCTAGAAAGATTAACATTCAAACATGAGTTTACATACCCTTTCTAACTTTTGGTCTAAAACTGGTTTTTGGTGAAGTTTAATTCTGTGCTTGGTGATGTTTAATCTTATGTTTATTGATGGGATAATTTTCCCTGTTCAGCTTTGTTTGGAAGGAAAAATGTTAATCTCTGTTTCTGAATAGAAGCAGCTTCAGAAATATGGCTAGTTCCTGTGTCTTTTTCTATCTGTGGAGGGGGGTCTTCCTTCATTGCTTTAGTGGTTCTTGGCACTGTCCTTTTGGGGTGTACTTCCATGAGGCAGGATGCAAGCTTGACACTGATTTTTTTACTGCCTTTCTGGGGGGAGGCATGTGATCTTTCCTTAAATCTGGACAATTTCTTTAGGATATCTTATGAGGTGAGTGAGGTAGCTGGTATCTTTAAGTAGTGCAAATGGATCTAAAGACTATTTCTCCTGGGTATGCTTCTTCTGGAGAGCTTAAATGACCTCTTTGCTAAAGGGTTTCCATTTATGAGTAAGAGGTTGCTGCTGATAGTTATTATTGCCTTTTAAGCAAAGTTTCAGTAGGCTTTTTTTTGTAATTTATAATTTCTCATCATCCTACTAAGGTCAAAAATGGAGACAGAGATATTTAATATGACATCATTGGATTTTGGGCAATGTATAGCAGTAAAAATATCTAAGACATAATGCAAAACAGATAACTCTTACTCATCATCTGCCTCAAATGGATAATGCATATCTTTTTGCATCAGGACCTGGAAATCTTTTGAGTAGCTATTAATTTCGACTCCATAATATAGGTGACTCAACAATAACAACTATGAGACCCTGCTCTCTACACAGCAAGATCCCAAAGACCACTAAGATACTGAGTAAGCTGCTAAAAATAAGTAAATACATGTCTTACGTTAACCTCAGTTTGCAGCATATGGCCTTCAGCATCACAGTGAAACTGGAAATTTTATATGTATTTTCTTATCAGAGAAAGAAAGCAGCTCTTTGTAATCCGTATGTGGAAATGTTTGTGTGTGTGTTTGTGTGTGTAGTCTAAATTAGAGTTACCTTTATCCCTTTCTCTATCCCCCAAGTAGTTATCTGGCACTCCAGATTTGGGCAAAGGACAGGACAAAAAGGCAATAAAAAAGAAGGTTCCCAAGGAAAAGCAACAGAGTAAGCCCTAGTTTCATTATTTTCTGAAGTGGAACTAACTCACCACAGGAACACTGCTCTAAATTAACTCCAGGAGACTATAGACAGTAAAAGCCTCAACAAGCTTATTGCAGCACACCTGACTTAGCAAAAGATAAGTCTCCTTCCCCCACAAACCTCAGAAGAATATTTATTGTTTCATTTGTTATCATGGAAGCATAAAAAGGTAGCAACAACTTATTTTTTTTCATTTTCTCCTCAATAAATAGATGCTTAAACATTAAATCACTGGAACCTACTTATCATCTCTACAACACATTGGAAAATCTACCGGTATATGGTTTTTAAAAAAATTTAAGACAACAATCTGGAACAGAAAAAGGAGGTTAAATAATAAGAAACAATGGCAGCATTTTCAAGATGTAGATAAGGTATTTTAAACCAGTCCATTATTAAGTACAGGTACTCCATAACTTATAATCATTTGTATAATAATGCTTGAAAGCTAAAAAACAAGGACTTACAACCCTTCCTTGAAATTATCCACCCCGCAGTCATGTGATTGCAATTTGAGTACTTGACAACCAGTTCACGTTTACAATAGTTGCAGCATTTTGTGGTCACTTGAAGTACCGTATCTGGTTTCAACAAAGAAAGTCAATTGGGGAAGCCAGATTTGCTTAATGGCGACCCTGATTGGCTTAATATTCATGGTAAAAATATTGTAAAATTGGGTCCTGTCATGTTATGATTCATTTAACAACTTAATTGCTTAGTGATCAGAATTTCAGTCCCAGTTGTGGTCATAAGTCAATAACTACCTGTAGGTGCATTATAAAGTATTGATTTCACTTTAAAATTATATTATATTTCAGTGCAGTGATTGAATGGCTGTTGATTTATTGTTGTAAATGAACATGTCAAAACTGCTTATTTTCCAAACCAGTCTGCCCTTTCCACACCATTATATTGTTTTAGCATTTTTAAATTATATTGTTCTTTATCCTATCTTGTGCAATTTACAGACTCTGGTGGCTTATAGCTCTTAAAATAATTCCAAATATACTAACATCAAATATAATATATTATTTTTATCATTTTATTTTATCTCTTTAAAAACACTGAAAATATAAATGGTTTTATAAACTATCTGATTTATTCCTGTAATTGGTAAAGGTTCTAATTGTAATATCAGTGGTAACAAATGGGGATTAATATTTTCAAGCAGTTTGTTTCTAAAATCTGTTTTCCAGATTACCGTCTTTTTCACCTCCCAGTCTTCTCAGTGCAGTTTATTCACTAAGATTAATTTGAGCTGATTACATTGTTTGCTAATCCTTTGTAACATCAAGCTGTTATGAGTGTGTCATCTTCATATTTTGAAGTCTTAAGACTTGCAGAAAAGTGTCAGACAGTGTTTGCCTTTTCTAGCCAATAGTGGAGACAAAGAATGGTCTACTAGTTGGTATGATTTCTACCTAGAGAATAATTGAATGCCTTGATCTGTCCACTTACAGTAGGTGCCACCAAATTCATATGTAAACTGCCATGTATTTTATTTCTGTTAAGGAAAAAACAGGAAAGGAACAGGGAGGAAATTGTTTCTTTCTTTACTGTAATAAACAATGTATTTCTATACATAAATGCACATACGTAAATGCACTGGCAACTTGGTACTCAATTGCTGTGAAACTCATTGAATTTGGTATTCAATGCATTTTGACGTGAAAATTTCGCCCAGTACTCATCATTTGTTTGGTACTTGACTCACTAGCTAGAACTTGTCAGTGTCTACTGCCTTGTGACTCACTACATTATTCCTTATGGAAAAAATGTATTTGATACTCATCATTTTTGGTACTTATCACATCTCCTAGAACCAATTAACAATGAGTACTGAGGTACTACTGTATTTACACATTGTTTTTAAGTTGGTAGTTTTTGAGAAGCTGTGTGGCAAAAAAAGTTGTTTACTAAAAAGTCTAAACAAATACACCAAAAACACTCAAGTCACCATGTCAGCAAATCACCAGGGCTTTCCAGTGTCCTGTTTGTAGATCGTAAATTAGAAATACTTTTCAAACAACTTAACCATTGTGACATAATTTATCAAATAATACTGTAGGATAAAGTGGGAGGGAAAGAGATTATGCTTGCTATGTCATCCTGGGTCAGTGTTTTGAACAAATATTACTGCTGTAGATTTGAACAAGTCTCCATATATAATCAATACAAATGGTTGAACCATTACAGTTGTGGCCAGAAATTCAGTTGTTAAGTGAAGCAGTTGCTTACTGAAACCATTTCTGTGCTTATAATCTTACTTTGGCTTTGCTTTGCAGACATGCAAGGTTGTACATGCAAAGATTGGTTGTAAAGTTACTTTTCCATCATTGTCACAATTGTGAACAGTCGCTAAATGAGGCAGTTGCTAAACAAGGACTTCCTGTATATGACAACTCAGCATACCCAAAAGGAGGAATGCCTAACCTGCAGTTTCTTACTACAAGCAGGCATTTAGTCCCTGTAGGCTCAATGCTTCCAAAGGCTAAGTATTAGCAACACATATTCCTCCCATTTTTAAAATGAGGAATATATAAAAAATGGAGTGTAAGCTATAAGCAAAAATTAATATGACAAGTTTGCCACCATAGTATCTACCCAAGACATTAAGTAGAAGTCTCTATCACTGAAACGACGTCCAACATAAAACCAAGAAACAACTGATGAGGCCAAGAATAATGCTAAACAGCATAGCCTCTAAACAGAAAACATGCCAGCTTCTTATATGTGTAGGTAAATCTACACATAGCAACTGCTTTATCGCAAAAACTTCTCTCAGTATCACTACAACTTTCTAGAAATGTTGGACAAAATCAGTTACTTTATGCTGCCTCTCTTCTTACCTATATTTCCTACAAGCTGGACTTCTGCTATTCTGCCTTTCCTAACAAAGGCGTTCAGTTTCAGTATTACAAAGACATTTAAAGAACCAAAATGACTGTGTCTTACTTGAAAGTTAATGTAATAAAGGTATTTAGTTTAAGGCAAAAAAGGGCAGATGTGCTGACAAGCACTATCAGAGAAGCAGTCACTGATGTTCATTTATCACTTGTAAGGAAACAGTATTATTTTGTAATGTTTCACTAAGAGTGTCAAAGTAAAACCATTAAAAAAAACAGACTATGGTTGTAATGGGGTGTCTTTATGATAAGAGCAATTTTTTAAAAGATCCCAGAAAAGGTTTCTTGATGAATTTTGTATTTACTGAGAAGAGATACCTTGATAACTACTTCTTTCAAAGTAGTCAATTATATCCTATTTATTTAAATTTGATGTAGAGAAAAAGTTTTACTGTGGCAGATTCCAGCAATTCAATGTTTTATTATTTTTGTAAATGCAGGTAAGACTTCAAATGAGAGTGGAATCATTTGATTCAAGCTGAATGAGGCAGAAATACATTCTGTTTTAAGGAAAACAACAACAAACCAGAGAAGAAGAAAATTACTTGCACAGATTGGAACTTAATAAAAAAGAAATGTTTTTTTTTAATGATGAACACCCAATATATGTATTACTTATGTCCAACTGGAGAATGAAGATTACTGAGTTTGGTTGTTTTCTGGAAAACATTTCATTATCCAAAGTAGGTAACATCATCAATTCACTGATGATGTTACCTAGTTTGGTAATGAAATGTCTGCAAGAAAGCAACCAAGCTCAGAGAGCACCAAGGACCCCTCATTTCAACCCTGAGTTATAAATATTCTCCTTTATTGGTAATGAAAACGGTGGGGCCATCTGCAAGAATGTGTTGCACTATTGTGATTGTGCTTATAGCTTATGCTATGGCGTACACTCCATTTTTTATATATTTATCATTTCAAAAATGGGAGGAAAATGTGTTGCACCGTTGCAAACTGATGCAGACAAATGATGTTGAAAGAACTGTACAAGTACAATGTCATGATGCACATACCAAAGAGAAAGAGCTTGCATCACAATGTTTTCATCACTTCTCATATTTCCTTGCAAATGTTTCTGGAGAAGGATCCTTGTATGCAACTTCCCATAAGCCAAGAGAATCTGCTTTGAAGGGCAGGAGCAAAGACAAAAGAGTGAGACTGAATTTATTCTGTTCCAATGTTTGATCTGTCCTTCTCCTTGGCAGATTCTAGCAATTCAGTGTTTTAGCATTTTTGTAAGAAATTAACTGTCCAGCCAGGAATCTGCATCATTTTATACATTATGCTAGCCAAGTCCTTCATCAATGATCATCATTTGCATATGAAAAATGGCTCTGCTAATTTTATCCATAGCATTTTATAAAATACTTTAATGAAAAAAACTTTAAAATTAACTTCTTATATAACACAATGCTTTCTAAAAACAGAACAATCTATACAGTACACTGGAAAAATGACTGAGTTAAAAAAAAAGTAAATGTAAATACATAAATGTAATTATAGCTGTAATAAATTTCTAATTATATATGTCTTATTTTCTCCATAACAGAAGATCACGTGCTTATCAACCGGCCTGAAAATACAGTTTTGTCATCAAGTAAAAAATCCATGGGGGAGGGTGATAAAAAACATAAAAATGGCCAACACAAGTGCCATATTTTTATACTCTATGGATGCCCTGAGTTGGGTACTGTCACTAGTGGGCTTTTTTTTATTGTATGACCACTCTTATCTTTTATGTGTTTCAGAACCCTGGTATTCAAACCCAGGCATTTAGCACTGATACTCCAGGGTACAATAGAATGAATGTAAGTAGCTGTTCCTCAATCTTGGTTTACTGCCTTGTAGAGCACAAGGGCCCTCAGAGGAATGTCTGATCCAACTAAAGGGGTTGCAATGATTAGTGAATACTGAACCCCCAATAATGTGGAAAGCTGCTTAAGATACTTTCTGACAAGCTTAAAAATAAACCACAGCCATAGAACAGCTAATCTATGTAATGACAAGTATGAAAGGGGATTAAATTAAAATAATAATCCTGCCAGATAGTTTCTGATATCCATACAATATTGACTCGCTAAATACTCCATAATGATTCAAAGTATAGTGAAACAAACTAAGCTTGGGTAATGCACTTTGATTTCATTTCAAAAATAACTTCTTCCATTCCATATAGAGAACCACCTCTTTTTAAAACCTTTTTTCCCCTGTTTTTCTTCAGTAAGCACAAACTGACCTGTTATAAGGGCAACTTTTGGATCCATTATTTTTACTGAGGAAACATAAACCATGTTGGCTCTGAAATGACAGCAATGCCCCCCCCCACTTTTATTTAGACAAGTCAAAATACCACAATTTATATGTGGGCTTTCAACTTTTCTTCAAGCATGTCCAGTTACTTAACCTTTTCCAGATTCGATTTTGTTGGCAAAGCCTAATCTGAAACTCTACTGAACAAAGAAAATTCACTTAGTACAGACTAACAGAATAAATTTTTTTTGCCAGGTCCTGGATTTTTAATTTCAAATAATTAGTTACTTAGTATCCATGTAGACATTGATCTCATAAAACAGAGTATATGAAATCAAAAGGAGGTATTGGTTTTGTATTAATATTTAATCTGAACCATATCCAAATGGAACTCCTTTGTTAGAATAGATGGAGCATTAGGTCTTCTGCTTGAGCAGGGGGCTGGACTAGAAAACATCCAAGGTCCCTTCCAGCTTAGCCTATTCTATTCTATCCTATCCCATTCCATCCCAATCATCTGAAGCTAGAATTCTTCAGAAGGTTCCCAATTCAGCTCTTTCATCTTCTGGCCTGTTTAAAGGAAATCATATTTGCCTTCCAGTTTCAGACTAGCTGCAGAGAATAACTATACCTTGTGTTTCTAATGTAAACACCGCATCAAGGGAAGGCATGTGGATGAAATGCTCTCATTTCTCCTCACTGGGATTGATTAAAGTAGGTAGCCTAGGAAGACATATTGTTTAGTAGTCTAGAGGGCATTACTCTAGGGAGCCTCAACAAATCACAGTGCTGCTTTTTATCAAGCCTTGCCACCTACACATTTGTAATTTGTTCCATGGATACCAAGAGGCTATAATAACACAGCTCAGCTCAGAGCAGCAAGGATGAATGTTTGGCTCTATGACAGCAGAATACACCATGTGATTCAAGTGAAAGAGGGATAGAACAAATTTCCTAACTTCAAACAGGCTCCATATTAACAAGAGCTAATATTATAGCTCTTCAATTTTAAGCAAAACTAGACAACCCGTGACCCATTCAGCCATCATTTCAGATATTTCCTAAACAGAAAAATATAATGGGCACGGGTGGGTAAAAACTCAGTTTGGGTAGAAGCAAGTTCCAAATTCCTATTGGCTTCTGCATTGAGTATCCTTGTGAAAGCTTGCAGCAAGCATCTTCCTTCTTCCCTCCCTCCCACCTTCTTTCTCTTTTTTTGCTACCTCCCTCTTTCTTGCTGCATGTTCCATTTTTGCTTCCCCCTCTTCCCTCACCCAGCAGTAAGCGGCTGCTGCCTGTGAGGAGGAAGCAATGGAGTGCATGAATGTTCAGGCATAGTGCAAAGGTGGAGGGTACATCATTTCTTTGTTGACTTTTGCCCTGCAGGCTTTCCACAAGCAAATAATTTACTAATGGGAAGAAGACAAAGAGTGACAGCAATCATAACAGTTACTTCAGGTTCACCACTGACTTCTGGGAAGTGAGGATCATGTGACTGCAGCTGACAGTGAGAGTAGCATTCAGCATTCCTTCTGAAGTAAACTATAGCTGTCTTACTTTTGTGCGATATATCATGGCCCAGGCACAGGCCTCCGATTCTGGTTAATCAAACACAGGTAACACCTGAACATCTGGAAGAGTCAGAGAATGTAAGACCTGAACACACACACACAATGAATAAAAAGAGAGCAGAACAGAGAAGATCTCTGTTCTGCACAACTCAATCAGGGCAAAGCAATAGATGCAGTTTACATAGACTTCTGTAAAGCCTTTGATTCAGTGGTACATGACAAACTACTTCTAAAACTAAAATCTTATGGCATTTCTGGATAGCTGCCTTCCTGTCCAACAGGCAACAAGTGGTCAAAATAGGAAGCACTCTATCAAATCCTATACCTGTTAACAGTAGTATTCCCCAAGGCAGTGTTTTAGGACCCACACTCTTTATACTTTACATAAATGACCTTTGCAATCATATTATAAACAGCTGTGTCCTCTTCACTGATGATGTAATGAATGCTACCACTCTTCAAAAAGACCTTGACTATCTGTCAGATTGGTCAAGCAAGTGACAACCTCAAAGCTCAACCAACAAATGCTCTGCCTTACACATTGGCAAAAAAAATCAGAATATAAAATACAAGCTAGATGGACATGACCTTGTAGATAACCCACACTCTGTCAAGGACCTTGGAGTACTCATTTCTAAAGATCTAAATGCCAGAGCCCACTGTAACAACATTGCCAAAAAGGCATTAAGAGTTGGTAACCCTATCTTGCATAGTTTTTTCTCTAGTAATATTGTACTACTAACTAGAGCATGCAAAACATTTGCTAGACCAATTCTCGAATACAGGTCATCTGCATATCAGACATTAATACAATTGAGAGAGTCCAGAGATGTTTCACGACAAGAGTCCTCCATTCCTCTACCCGCAAAAAAATACCTTATGCTGCCAGACTTGAAATTTTGGGCTTAGACAAATTAGAACTACGCCATCTTCAGTCTGACCTAAGTGTAGTACATAAAATTATCTGCTACAATGACCTACCTGTAAATGACGAACTTCAGCTTCAACCACAACAATACACGAGTAAACAACAGGTACAAATGTAAGGTGAACTGCTCCAAACTCGATTGCAGAAAATATGATTTCAGCAACAGAGTGGTCAATGCCTGGAATGTACTACCTGACTCTGTGGTTTCATCCCCAAACCCCCATAACTTTAACCTGTCTACTGTTGACCTCACCCCATTTCTAAGAGGTCTTTAAGGGGCATGCATAAGCACACCAACGTGCCTACCATCCCTGTCCTAATGTCTCTTTTCATTCGTATCCTTTTCATGTATTCAAAATCATGTTTATACTTTTATCTGTTATCTTATATATGCTTCACAAAATAAATTAATAAAATAAAATAATAAATATTTAGCTTGTATAATTTTAATAGAGAAATTTAAAAACTGCTGTCATGTTAAAAGCATATTCAGAAATGTGCTTAGAGTATCTCACTTTCTCCTTTTCTGCATTTAATAAATATTTATAGCTATTGAAAATGAAGATGAAATATTAACAAGTGAGCTTTGATTATCTATATACTTAATAGTTTATAATAGTATATAAATTTATAAAGTATAAAATGCAAAAAAGAAGATATTAAAGGAAGAAAAAAGAAATTATTTTTGTCATACATTTGCTATAAAATTAATAAAATCCTCCTGAAAATGTATTAGAAAATCATATTATTATTTAGTTAATAAGTTGTGGAAAGTAAAGGCAGGAATAAAATTGCATTGGATTTCAGATGAATAAATATACTTCAATAGTACATTGTACTATTTCTCTTAAAAGTAAGCCATATTATGTGGAGTTGTGGTTGTCAAAACCAGCCTTTCTTATTCCTGATAAAACCTTAGCCGAAAGTAATGGCTCTGGGGCTTAGATATTCAGACAGATATGACTATAATTTTATTTTATTTTATTCATTCATTGAATTTCTGAATTTCAATATAGCTGCCCAACACAGTCAAGTGACTCTGGGTGGCTTACAATTCCAAAAAAACCTTACAATTTCCAATATTTATTATGAATCACCTGTTTTCCCTGGACTCTTCCTATTTTTTCTAAATTATGCATGCTCCTGACGAGGAGGCTTTTTCTTTAGCTTAAATTGATGTTACCCATCAGGCTAGCAACTAGAAGATACTACAATCTGTCATATAAATAAATTACCTGTATATATTCACACATAGAAGTTGAATCCCTATCTCAAATCTTATTAAAATGACACTCTATTCAAATTGGCAATCAGAATTCATAAACCCAATTATTAGGAAATTTAATTTTCCCCTGAAGTCACTGTATTCTTTTTTTTAATGACCAGATTTTTAGCTGTATCAAGGATAGAGGTGACATTTTATCTGTATAAAACTTTTAGCCTTTAGAAATTGACCAGTACCTTCCTTATGGTATTGATTGGTTTGTTTTTATATCACTTTTATGCATGTTATTTTAAAATTATTAGCTATAAATTTGAGTGTATAATGGCTTTATACAGATAAAAATGTCACCTCTGTCCTTGACACATCTAAAAAATTCCCAATAATTCAACTTCTAAGTACCGTAAGTCTTATTTTAATAAGTCACTCTTTACTATCAAGACTGTAAACGTCTTTTCACTATCTATTACTCATTATCTATAATTCTTTTTTGGTGAATTCCAGGTTTATATATTGTGTTTTGAGCTAAACCTTTGTCAGTCTGTATTCAGAAATCCCACAATATTTCAACCAATTCATTTTCAACTACTTTTTCAGTTATATGTTTCCACCAATTTTTTATTACTGGTACATGATTATTTTTACAGATGTTCCAATGAATCATTTTGGCAACTATGTTATGTCATTATTTATAATAGAATAGAATAGAATTCTTTATTGGCCAAGTGTGATTGGACACACAAGGAATTTGTCTTTGGTGCATGT
>JANHFT010002121.1:137774-149190 GCA_032467955.1 Pseudoxenodon macrops
ATCTATCTATCTATCTATCTATCTATCTATCTATCTATCTATCTATCTATCTATCATCTGTCTATCTATCTATCTATTTAGTAAGTCTGGATGTTTTGTTCTGACCATAATTCATTAGCAATAAACACAGGGCTTACATGTTAGGCTGTAGAAGTTAGAGTAGCAGAACTTGGGAATGGAGTCAAAAGAGGAATTAGCCTAGAGTATATATGTAGTCACACAAAGTCCAACCACTCTCAAATTCCATTGACCCTTAGCTGGCATCAAAATAATGCCAATCATTAGTAGATTCTTGTGCATAGACATGAATAGTAATAAATCGTTTTCATTGGAATTTTGTATGATCCTGGAATTTCATGTGATCCTGACCCAGGTCTTTCTTTTGGTAGCATTTGCATCCTCTTTTTTTCTAAACAGGTTTTCATGAAATGCACATTTTTGTATATTCCCTTACTATAATGAATTACCAGAAAATGCATACAATTAAGATCCACCTTTAAACGTAGAATGTTCATGATTTTAAAGGTTGTGGTTAAGAAAGAACTTTGGTTGTTTTCTCTAAATCCCAAACCAGATATGCTAGCTTTTCATGGAATTCATAAAACTGGTGCTAAAAACACATTGATAATTCTAATATACATTGATGAGTGAAGGAACAGAATTAATGAAATAATCACAAGTTAGAAGACTATACTTTTAACATAGAATTGCAAGGATCTTTTATAAATTATGCCTGGGAATACTTGGGTAATAAATTTATTTTTAATGCCTTAGTCACTAAAATCTTGTGATCAGATTTTAAAACCCATTTGAAATTAGATTCTTATTTAAAATACTTCTGAAGATCAGAGAGAAACAAAAATGCCACAAGAAAGTACTGAAAAATAGTCTATATTAATAGTAAAATAACCAGTTAATTTGCATTTTTCAATTTAAGTCACACCAGCCCTGCCTGAACCAATGTACCAAAGTTATATACTGGTCTTTTCTGAATATCAATAGGCAATTTACTACATATATGAATAAAAAGTATCCATGGCAAATTACATATCTGAATGAACTTCAGGATGTAATGAAATAAATGTTAAGTATGAAATAATGAATATTAATAGATTTTGTCCTTCTGCTAGAGGATCATTCATTGATGTATAGAAGAATGCTTCATTCTTCAAAGTTCTAAAATATTCTCATTACATTTTAAGATGTCATCTGATATTAGAGAAAGCTTGTAACTATGAGCCAATTCAACTAGCAAACAAAACATTATCATGATAAAACACTTCAGCTTTTTTCATGTAGGAGATACTACCTGGGTAATTTTAATTTATGAATTATGCATATATATATTTTTTTGCTTCCAAGGGATGTTCATTGGCAGCTAGGATGAATTTCTGAAGAATCAGATCATAGAAAAATGGGAAGACTTTACAAGGAGCAGATATCAATATAATAGGAATTTGCTTTTTTTACATGTTGAATTACAGTTATTCCCCAACTCATCTTCTCTTGCGGATTGGCAGCATAGTTGGTGCCATGTGACATTTGAGATTAAGATTTCTGCTTCGTAGATATCAGTCTGGTCACTAAAACTAGGAGGATTTCCAACGATGCCTTAAGCTGAATTGCACTGAAATTACCCAAATATTATCTTGAAGAAAAGCAACAAACTCATTTTAATGAGTTTTCCCACAGAATGTTATCCTGAGCTGGGAGACCAGACAATACAATACAATATACATACAATATATTTTTTTATTTATTTATTTATTTTAAAAACTACTATTGAAAGTCTTCTCTTGAGGCCCAGGTGCAAAGAGATGTCAACACCTGATAACAAAGACCAGCTGGTGATGCAGAAAAGTATATTTGCTGTTTGCACACAGTTGAAGCAAAGCAGTAAAAGAGAAATTGCTAATAATTAATAGAACTGGAAGAATGTTCAGCTAAGAGCCAGTACAAATTTCACATGTATTATGCATAGAATACCACATTTTTAATGCTAGTTCTTGCAGATAATAAGGCATGCTGCCTTTACGTATTTGTACCATTCTATTTTATTTTTTTTAACTTTCCAGATAATATTTTTGGGAAGAAAGTGCTTTATTACTCCAAGCAAAGTTATGTTTAAAAATGTATTAAAGAGGCAGTGTATGATAGACCATACATTTTTAAGTAAAATAGATATCATGTATTTTCTAAAAATCAAAATGGTAAGAATAGAATAGAATAGAATTCTTTTCTAGGGGTCAAAGAGGTAATCTGCATTAAGATTGAATAGTCCTTTCTCAATAGAGGGAGAGGGATACGACACCACTTATCTCCTGTACAACACAGTCCTCTCAGCAGTTCCAAGAAGGTTCTACGCCCATTTGCACTATTCAGGTGACCCTGAAGGCACAGATAAACCTCCAAATTGGCTCAAAGACTCTCAGAGAGAGTGCTAATGACCAGATGACTATAAGTAATATAAATCCTTCCATCCTTCAGTCAGAACTAAAGAAGCTTCTTGGATGAAAGGTGAAATGTCTTCAAGCAAAAACAAAGAAAGTATAGTTGCCTTTTGAAAAAGTACATTTGGTACAACCATGATCTGAATGACTGAGGATCTCGATTCCCAATGTTGGGGCAGAACAGAAGGGCCATATTGATTTTGATGGTCCTGTGTTTCGTCATAGTCATTGAATGAGATACCAGTGTTAATCCTCTGGGAAAAGTGATAACAGCTCTAGCTGATTATCAGGGGGTACTCTCGTCTATCACTTCTTTGAAATGTTTTGTCAAAGTGACCTCCTTTCAAAAGCTTTCAAAATATTTGGATTTATATGCAGCCCTGGTATACAGTCCCTTATCTAACCTTAAAGGATGCTGATACTAAGCAAGATTGGGCCTAGTTCTTGCTTACAAGAGAGGCTATGAGAGAATTCCAGGGTTGTGGAAAGCGAAAACTATTTCTGTACTACTGCCAAAAAACCCTTCATGGTTGTGATCCCTTGAAAAAATGGAAGAGTTTTCATAAGTTTATATAAGAAACAAAAGACATGGAGAGAAATTGTAGCCAATGTAAATATGTAGTAAAATAAAGAAGATAAGTGGAAATATGTAAAATGCAATTAATGTAAGATTGAAACCGATAGAAACTTAGGATAGGAGGGGAATGTAAACCCCTTATTGTGTTTATATGTTTCTGTTTGTATTTGTATTCAATTGTGTGCATGTCTTATTTTATAGAATAAAAATCTTTATTTTAAAAAAAGAGGCACAGACTCTTAAAGAGGTTAGTTGACAGTCACAGCAAATGATAGATATGGATTACAGATTAGTCATCATTTTAGCCACTATTTCTACATCTTCTGATTAACTGGATGAAACTTTTTTTCTTTTTCAAGTGTTGTAACGATAATGTCTCACATGTCAATTATGTATTAAAAGTACAGAACAGGCATTATGGTAGAAGCTGCTTCAGGCTTTATAACAGCGCCTTAAACTGGAGGTGATTCATTTCTAAGCATGCTTCTCACAGAGTTCTCTTTAATAAGATTTATTCCGTGGGATGGGATTAGGTTATATTCAAAAATTATGTTTCAATTGACACTGCAGTAGGAGAATTATGTCAGTCTATGGTGGCAAAAAAATAGCCAGCAGTCTAGTAGCACCTTTTTCAAATAAATTTTATTAAAAGCCATACATTTAGTGAGCTACTACTAATTTCATCAGATTAATATCCATTGAGTAAAAGCCTACAGAACTCAAAGGAACTTACTTCTGGCTACAAATGCAAAGCATTACATCATGAACGGACACCAAATTTGACTTCTTTCAGGTATTGACTTTTGGGAAACTTGTTACAAATAAAACAAATCCTCAGTTAATAGGAACATGAATAAACATTTTTTGATAAAGGCAGTTTAAAAACATAAAATTCAAGCACATGAAATGAGCTTCTTTGCTTGGAAAAGAATACTTAAAAACTGACTGTTGACAAATTCCACCTATATTTTGCCACCAAGGATGAAGAATGGAAAGAAAACCATATTAATTTTCATGAGTTAACATTTTAAATAACAAGATTCTTTATCTTGTTGATCTCTGCTCTGCTATATTCTTCAGCCATTATGCAAGCAAAGCAAAGAACCTTCTGACATTCTTTTTCCTAAATCGTGTAAAATGAATGTGATCGATTCTTTTTCTACTGTTTCATAGTTATGAAAAAATGGGGTATTATAATGGCTAAAGCCTTACAAGGATCTATACATTTTGAATTTATTCAAATTATAGAGCTTTTGCTAGTTTTGTTCATGTTTAATTGGTATTTATTTTGGGACAGTGTGATTCCACCATAAGGATTCTGTGTACAACAAATGCATTTACTTTTTAGCTGAAAGTATAATGAATGTTTTTGTTTATACAACACTGCATTCTCTATTTATTTATTTATATTTATTTATTTTCATCAATCATGTACTAGATAACAGATATAAGTATAAACATAACTATTAATACATGAAAAAAAGGGAATATTAGGACAGGGATGGTAGGCACGCAGGTGCACTTATGCTTGTCCCTTAAAGACTTCTTAGGAATGGGGTGAGGTCTACAATAGACAGTCTAAGGTTAAAGTTTTGGAGGGTTGGGGAAGAAACCACAGAGTCAGGTAGTGCATTCCAGGTATTGACCACTCTGTTACTGAAGTTGTATTTTCTGCAATCAAGTTTGGCGCGTTTTACCATAAGTTTGTATCTATTATGTGCTCGTGTATTATTGAATTCTAGCATTCTGCACATTGGAAGCTTACAAGACAATCCTATATTCTCAGTGGTCTTATCAGAAGTGTTTTCTGTAAAATGCTGAAACAATGGTTGCACAATATTTAGAAGTTTAAACATTTTATTTTTCTGGAGTTCATTTATAAAAGAGATTTTATTGGACTGTATTTGCTTTTTATTAGCTGCAAGCAACAGACACTAATTTCTCAATGATAAGTAAAGGATGGGACTAGTAATCAGAAAAATATGGATAGCATCACTGCAAAAAAAAAAATGGCAATCATCCAGGCTGGTCACATTCAATGAATAAAGAGATGTGACTAAACTTTTAGTACATCTCTTTAATTATACACTGCTTTTAATAGGTTTTCTTTTATTTCTTTGTTTTGGCATTGGATTTTAACCAAAAGTACTCAATACTTTTCTTTTAATTAAAACTCATTGTTATTTGCATTTTTTGTTTGGGAACAGCCTTGAAAGGATTTATATCTTTTCTTAACTGCAGATTAATGAACCTCAGTTTATGTATGAATGCATGCATATTTATTTTTTTAAAAAGACAACACAGCAACAATATTATGCAATCAATTTCTCCTTTCACTTCAAATGCAAATGGAAACCAGTAAATAATCTGACCTCAATTACACAATGGGAAACTTTCCTGTTTGGTTGCAACAATTTAATTGTAGGGGGAGATTTCAAGATCTATCACCAAAGTTTGCATAGGCAACATGTTCAGCAGGAAAGGAAAAGGTTTGGGATTGTTTTTAGAAACAAAATTGGGGATGCTGAGACTTGTAGCAATTTTTTATTTGCAGCTACTAGATTCTGCAAATATCATGCTGGCAAAAATTTGAGGCAACCCAGATAGCAACGGTAAAATAAATAAATAAAATAAGAACACTAAAATTCAAATAGGATTAAATTACCTGTTTGGTTTAAAAAAAGACCCTCAAAAGTCAAACATTCTAGACTTGCCTCCTTCAATAATGTATTCACATTAAATGGCTCTCAACTATCCCCTTTCAAATTATTTTTAAAAGTGTGTACACACAGTAAGAAAATATTATTATATACAATTGAATGATTATAGGTACACTATTTTATTTTTTATAGTTTTCTCTCCTTTATATATTCTTGTCAAACATTATTTTCCCACCCTTGTTGCGAGCCACATAAAATCTGCAATTGCTTTGTGAAGTAGGCACTCAAACAGAAAGGCTATTTTCGGCATCATCTATGGTTTCTCAGTGAAACTGAGGCTTTGTCAAGAATAGGTGGAGATATAGACCTCTGTTGTGTGTCAAAATGTTTGTTAAAAGATAGAAGCAATGGGAGTTTTAGCGTGAATCTACATACACAGAATATACTCACCATCAAAGGATTGATTGCATTACATCCCCACATTATCATACACTGGGTAAAATATTATGCTGAGGTGTAGCACAAGGCAAGCTTCACAGATATTTCAGCAGCTTCAAAAATAAGTGTCATATTTGTAATAGTTTTTTTACCTCTTTCTAATGAAATGCTTCAGAATTGCACACAAAGGAATGAACACCGGGATGGAGGGAATATTCTCCCCTTGCCAAAAAAAACAGGACTGACAATTCTTCACTCCAAGATGTGCATCCAAATGAAATAAAGCCGTACAGAGAGATGGCATCTGAAATAAGATCCATACTGGGAAAGGGAGGGGCAAACTGACATCCATTTGCCTTTCCTGTTACTTGGCTCAGGGAATATCAAATGCCACAGCAGAGGGTCCAGGGAGAAAGAACAGATGCTCTCCTCTTGCTTCTAAACAACAAAACTGCCAGTATAGAGGAAGGGAGGAGGCAGGTTTCTGTCTATTCCTTCCATTTCCTGTGATTTCTATAACTACATGTCATGCCTACAGCCTTCAATATTATGCCTATATTTCTATAGGAACAATTAAAAAAAACAAAGTATCCACTGCTTACAAGCTAGGAGACCTGCTTTTTTGGGGGGAGGAAGAGATGAGGATGTTCCAGAAAAACAAAACCATAGGGATAGATATTAGCATCATCATTATTGGTAATTCAAATGAAGATGACTCCAAATCTAAATGATCTCTCCCATGGAAAAATAGAGGAGAAAAAAATGATAAACTGTCTAAAAGAAATAAATGCTGGAGATTTCCCCCCTGGAGATATTTATTAAACATGTGTATTCATATGCATACCGTATATACATGGCTACCAAAAATTATATTCCAAAACTAAGTTGAATTAATAGTAATTAGTTAAGACTGATTGCCTGTAATTTAAAGTACAAGTAGCCCTCAACTTATGAATACAATTGAGCCCAAAATTTCTGTTGCTAAGTGAAACATTTTAGAACTGAATTTTGCCCCATTTTATGACCTTTCTTGGCATAGATGTAAAGTGAATCACTGCAGTGATAGGTTAATAACACAGTTGTTAAGTGAGTCTGGTTTTCCCATTGATTTTGCTTGAAGGAAGGTTGCAAAAGGTGGTCACATGACCCTAAGACACTGCAACTGTCATAAATATTAGTCAGTTGCCGAGTGTCTGAATTTTGATCACATGACCACGGGGATGCTGCTTTGTAACTTTGAACGTCCACTAAATGAACTATTGTAAATCGAGGGCTACCTGTATTCCATTTGTAAAATTTACTTGGGTTTTATTTGTCTTGTTGCATGTAAGCATTACAAAGTCAGAGGTGATGGATTAGATCACTTGGCAGTTTTTTCCAGTTGCCTCAGCAGGATGAGCACTTGTCAGCTCTTCTTTTGAGTACAAATCCTTTAGGAAACAATGGAAAAAAAGTAAGTGAAAAGAGGTAAGGTATGGAATTCTAAAATGTTTGCAGCATTTGATACTGGCAAGTTTCATAACAGAAACTGAACCTTGAAATTCAACACAGCATGAAAAACCTGTTTTCTAATCAAAAGAATTTTAGAATCCTTTTAATGTTCCATTTATTTTTTCCCCCCTGAACCTGATAACGAAAGAAATGAGCCAGTCAGGGAAATTATAAATTAGCGGACATTATTTCTCAGGTATTCTTTAGTTCTGAAATTCAGAAGGACTTCTGTAGAGTATCATAAATTTTCATCATCACTGTATTATTAGTATTCTAATTTTTGACAAACAGCAAAACACACATGCTATTACTCATTTGTCTTAATAAATCATGAACTTTTACTTTCTTTATTATTTTCCCCTTCTCAGGAACACAAGAATATGCAATGATGTAATTGCCTTTCTTCCAATGGCCATTGACCTTCACGCTTCCTTAAATTTATGCTCAACACATTTTACTCATACTTACCAAATAGTTTTTCAAAAGATTTATAATCATCTGGAGACAATTAGGAACTGATTTAACTGCTGCAGGAGTATAAAGAGATACCATTCAGTGTGACTTTTTACTGTGTTTGCTTTGACCCTTCCTAAGGGCTTCATAAGGGGACATGATGGCCAGTGGCTCAGATGCTGAGCTTGTCGATCAGAAAGGTTTGGTGGTTCGAATCCCTAGCACCACGTAACAGAGTGAGCTCCCGTTATGTGTCCCAGTTTCTGCCAACCTAGCAGTTCGAAATCACATAAAAATGCAACTAGTAAAATAGGGACCACTTCGGTGGGAAGCTAACAGCGTTCCGTGCACCTTCGGTGTTTAGTCATGCCAGCCACATGACTACAGAGATGTCTTCGGACAGTGCTGGCTCTTCGGCTTTGAAACAGAGATAAGCACCACCCCCTAGAGTCGAGAATGACTAGCACATGTGTGAGGGAAACTTTTAATTTTACCTTTAAACGCTTCATAATATGATCAAAGGGACATGTAAAATGGATCATATGTTTTTCAGTCAAATGTATATATTCATTCCTGGTCAATTTATGCATATTGTGATCTTCCTAAATACAATTAGAACTTATCAAGAAGCCTCATAATATTAAACTTAGTCTTTAATAAGTGCTTGATTATATAAAGTCTAATAAAGTTTCACTTCTGAAAAATATCACCCTGTGACCCACCCACTCCAGATGTTGCATTTGAACCTAGTTCTGTCCATGATGGTTCTAACAATGGAGTAACATTTACTTATATTTACTTTTCTCCCTGGTGTTAAGAATTCTGTAACTATCCCAAACAGCTTCATAACCCCACTATTCCTTTGCTTGTATTGCTGCTATAACAACATATTCATTGCCATACTTCATAGGGGAAAAAAGGTCATATCTCACCTGAATATCTACCCCAGGCCTCTTAGGACTACTGATGGTATTCCCACCCTTGCCAACATTTGGAAAAAGAAAAGCAAAAGCAGAGTGGGATTGGGTCTCATGGACTGTGTAGGAGAAGCATTCAGGCTGCATTCACAATGGGAAAAAAAATCTAGGAACTGAATCAAGGTCTAAATGGAACTATGGAATGATGAAACAGATTTTTTTTCCCCTGCACAATAGTTTAGTTAGCTAGCCCATATTTTAAGTCAAGCCCACAGGCTTTAATTACAGTTCAGTGATTCCTGTAACAAGACACAGGTAAGAAAAACAGAGTTACATGCATTAGGAAGGATGCTCTTTTAATACTCAAACAGTGCTTTTCACAATAACTTGCAATAATGTGAAAATAATAACATGACATCATGCAATTTCCACAGGTATAGATTTGTGTCATGACACCTAGCATTAATGACATCATTTGCATGATGACATTATCATTATTTGCCATTGTTTGCCTCTCTCCACCACTTCTATAGTCATCCATGAGTAAATTACATTTTTGTCTTGAATTTTAAAAAAAAATCTGACTTGTATTGGTTGCAGTTCTCCTTATTGTTCCTCAAGGTTATTTCTATTGCCCATTATACTCAGGAGTGGATATTTCAGGAAAGTAGATTTCAATGACTTATGTGAAATTTAATAACAATAAACTGTTTAAACAGGTTGTTGCAGAATAGACAGATTATCTTTCACTGAAGAGTTTAAGCAGAGGCTGAATGACCTTCTGGCTACTTGAAACCCATTGAACGTGGGTGGAGGATAGTGGAAAACATGGTAGTGAAGAAACAAAATGTGGTTTTCAGAGCTTACCAAAAGAGGAAGGAGAAGTCAATATTCTGTACTAATAACATTGAAGATTATGATGTCATTGCACAGAGCACTTATATTTTTTCCATTGAAATGTTAGGAAAGGTTTGTCATAAAACCTGTCATTTCGACCATGTATCGCACGCAAAATGTAAGTGCAAATACTGTACAGCATCAATCACAAGTTAGATTAGGTCCCATTGAGCAATAGAAGTGTCAATCGAAGACCAGCTTTTCCTCCTCCTTTGTCTTTGCTTTGTTGTCACTCATTGCAAGGAAGCCAATGAAGAGCAGTATAAGATATGTACTCATCAAATCTCTGGTATTTAGATTCTTTTTCTTATACATTTATGCCCATATATATATATGTATATTTTCATACAATGTTCAATTTTCTTACCACCATCCCCATATATACCGACAGAGAATGTCAAGTGTCTTCAGGAAGAGACCAATGACTAATTGGTCTAATGGACTAATGACTAACACATGTCATAACATCACAATGCAAATTTTGTCCCTTTTATGTTTGTTTGTGATGTTGCAAAACAAAAATTGACTATGTATTAACATTTTCTCATCATTGTGATTAGGAATGGATAATTATCCATGATGAGAAAATGTTAATACATATATGGGATGTATATGGGATGTTTAGCTTTCTTAGTAATGATAGCAGTCAAATTTAAGATTTTTAATTTGGTACTTGCACTCTACCAAGGCATAGAGAAGAAGAAAGGCATGGAGGCTAGCTTGAGGAGGCAGTTAACCAATCTCTCTCTTTTGGATATACTCTTGCTGCCTTATCCTACATGACACTAGGAAATAAGTTGGGCTACTAGATGTGGTCTGCAAAAACTAGCTAAGAAGCAAAGAGATACTCCTCTAGACTTTTTGCAGTCCAGGTTTAGTAAACCTGTGAAAGAGAAGACAGAAGCAGAGTATACAAAAAAACGCAGACAAAATGTGAGTCCTCTAGAGGTGGACAAGAGCAAATGTTAACAAATCTGGACCAATAATTCCAATGTCTGTTACCTGTTATAGCCTGTGAACACAAACAGTTTCTATTCAACTGTCACTCACAGATGCTTAATGAGCAATTAGAAGCCAGTCACTCTCAGTCCAAATTAGCTCAGAGAATTATTTGGGAAATAAATTATAAGGAGGCAGTACCACAAATACTGTCCTGAGCTCCTGAATGATAAATAAGGCAGAAGAGGTGGAGAGTAGAAGTAACTATATTGCAAATTGTGCATACAAAGAGTCATTGTCATTGTTCTTGTGAAATATTATTTCTTGAAAAAAACATAGTATATCACAACTATTTATTGATGAAATATTATTTATGTGAACTTGTGATACAATGTGCTTTCCTTATGTGTATTTAATGTTATAAATAAATGTGTCCTTTTCACAATTCTTTCAGAATAATTTTAATTATCAAATCAATTTCCACTGATTAATGGGCTTCTGAATAAATAATCTATACATTAATAGAATAGAATTCTTTATTGGCCAAGTGTGATTGGACACACAAGGAATTTGTCTTTGGTGCATGTGCTCTCA